>JAQFZM010003480.1:0-11030 GCA_034695785.1 Galumna obvia
AATTCCTCAATGAAATTTAACCATTTGTGTAACGGATTAAAACCTAATCTGGCCAATGGTTGCCGTTTCTAGTGGGGTATACCCCTCCCTTGGTTCAAAATACCTCGACAGACCTAGTGCTTGTAATGTTAAAGGTTTAAATGTTCCAGGGGGTATTTTCGGAAATCTGTTGCTCCAGGGAATATTTTGAAATATCCCTCCCTATTAGCCATGTCAGATTAAAACTATTTGAAACTTTTTATCTACATTTTATTTATTATAAACCTTTACAATGATTTGACCCCTTATTTAAGGTACGTACGCAAGTGGTGACTCCCCCTCCCTTAAGATCATACTATTTCATACGCTTTTGGATAGACCCCCCTCCCCCATGTCTGCGTACGTACTAAATGAACGAAGCCTAAAATATTTAGTCATTTTAAAGAGGAAAACTGTTTGAAAATTGGATAATCCAGTTAATTATAATTAAAAACATTTTTGGACCAAAGTGACTTTTCTCCTTGGTTATATATTCTCATTGGTTGTCTTCAAATTGTTTATCAGTTTTTGTGCTTAAAATTTAATAATTTTTAAAATATAATTTCGATAAAATAAGTTTATATTAAAGAAACAAAATTTTTCGTTTTTATAGTTTTATTATTAGACATTAATTGGTGTTATTTTAATGCAATTAATCACTATTTAATTAAATTCATTTTTAAATTCATTCTTTCGATAATTTTAAAAACTTTTTAAGACTTTTATATTTTAATATTTCTCTAAACATTAGATTTTAAATATTTAATTATATTCTATTCTAATATAAAATTCCTACCTTTGAAAGAGTGATAAATAACAGCTCCAGAGTTGGCTTTTAAAGTTTCAAATTCATCGCCGGAATGTTTTCCATATTGAGTCCACTTATGGTTAACGTAATCTCTGAGTTCAGCGTTAAAATTCATGATAAGTATATAAACGCCGTAAAGAATTAATAAAACGGATGATTCAAATGTTGTCACTTCTCCGTCATATATGAACTGATAATTAAATTCTCTTAAAATTAAATAAAGTTTTGTCAACACTTTAATACAAATACTGACCACAATTAGTATCAAAACTGTGAACGTGTAATACGAGGAATCTCTGGCGACGGGCCACCAGTTCAGTTCAGTAGCCACTAATTTATAAACAAATTTATTAAAATTACCAATGTCTATTTTAATGTCGATTTTAATCTGACATGGTAAAAAGGGGTAATCTATTCATAGGACACCTCATCCGAAGAAAAAGAGAAAAAATAATTAAAACGGAATTAAAAGCTTTAATTGGAAAGCTTTGGAAAAAAATAATCAAAAGCTTCAGGGATAGTCATCATAAGGAAGGGGAATAGATCAAATACCCCCCCAACCCCCAAATCATCGGCGAGAAAAATAGGAGAAAAAATTGTAAAAAAGAATAAAAATTAAGTAACGATTTATTTTATGTAAATCTCGAAACCAAATCACTTAAAATTAATGATCACTTACTTTATATAATAGAAAAATAGCTTTAAAATGGAAAATACTATGTTTTTATGCAAATTTAAAAATATCCCTGCTGATTCCTATGGGAACAATGTGTTTAACCATGTCAGATTTTAATATAAATTTCAAATTGAAATAAAGCCTAACCCGTAAAAAGAGAACACAATCCGATAACGAATAGAATATTAAAGACTGCAGAACCAACAATAGTACCCGTCCCCACATCACCCTTTGCTATGAATACTCCTAATATAGCAGTGAATAATTCTGGAGCGCTGGAACCGGCCGCCATAAAAGTAGCCCCTTATCATAATTTTAATAAATGTTATTCATAAAACTAATAAATAAATAAATAACCTGCTACATCTTCTGATAAATTTAGGCGCTTTGAGCAAGGTAAAAGATAGGAAAAATTTAGTTAACAATAAAAATGAAATTGATTGCAATACTTGACAGCATTCCTCCAAAGAGGGAAGAAAATAGAGGTCACACACAACTGCCAAACAGTAAAACATATAGAGTACGACCAATACGTGTAAAATAATAGCACCGCGCGATCGAGACTTTTGACTGAACACATCTGATGGGAACTCATTGATTGCAGGATTAGTACAATTTAATTTATTTGAGTTTTTTGGAGGAGATTTCGTTGTTATTTGATGTGAAGTTCTGTAACAACACTTTCTTTTATTATAATTGAAAAGTTAATTAAACAAGTAATTACATGATGTTTTTTAGACCAGAGTGTTTTGTGTCCGACTCGAGGCCTTTTTTCTCGTCATTCTTATGATTTGTCGAATTAATGGATGATTTTTTACTTTGAAATTCATTTAGTTTACGACTAATGAATTGATTTTCATTAGAAAATGATTGGACTTCTTTTGAGATCACCTTTTGATGCGATTGTCCTTAAAATGAATTAATAATTAGAATAATAACAACACATCAATCAATTATATATTGATTTTTGGTTATTAATTACTATTTATGGCATAATTACTATAATTACATATCAATTGAGTTGACATAAATTGAGTGATTATTTCTAAATAAATTTCATTATATAAAGATTTTGAGTTTCATGGTTTCAGTTCTCATCCTCCTAGATTTATCCTAGATAAAATCTGAATGAATGAGAATTAAAAATTTCTCATAGAGTTGTAAATATGGAATTTCCCTACCATTTATAAATATATTAAATAGATTCTAGTAAAATTTTTTAAAAACAATAGCCTAGATCTCAATTATTAAGTATATAATAGATTCAATATTTTTATTTCATTAAAAAAAACAAAATCTAATCGATACCTGTTTTTTAGAAGAAACTTTCAATAAATAATTAATTATTAAAATATTAAACCTTAGAATCATTTTATATAGAATTTTATTTATATTTATTGATATACTTTTCAATGACTTATTATTATTTCATTTGACATCAAGACTTTTCACTTCAGATTTTATCTGATGATGAATACTAATCAGAAATGGCTAAAAGAACCGATCTCTGGGGTATCAGAGGAGGGTATTTTTATTGGATCTCAAAAGACCTAGTGTTTATCCATTGACATAAAGTTAAAGTTTTAAAAGTTCATAGGTTATTTTGAAATACTCCCCCTTTAGTCATCTCTTATACTAATTAAAAAAAATATTTGAAACAAATTTGTCCACAAATTTTATAAATACAATTTTAATATTTGTTTAAACCTGAAGTTATTTGCATTATATAAGTTGTGGTCAATTGTGAATATGTCTTATAATTATAAATTGACACAAATATAAAAGTCTCAATAAAATGAATTCTATTCCTATTTTAGTGAAAATCATTTCTTTAAATAAAAGAATTTCAATTGAAATAAATGTTTGAAAATCAGATAAAATGATACAATGATTCATACATTGATGTGATAAATTTTTAGAATTTGTAAAATGAACCTGAACATGACCAATTGTCATATCTTGTATTACCTTTGCTAAATGTAAGGCCTTATAATCACATTTCGAATGGATTTATCCGAAAATGCTTTTATAAAACTTGAGAATTCACTTAACTATACATTACATTAGAGAAGAAATGTAATCACTAATGGATTTGTTCTTCACAGAACCTGTGCTCTATTCCTCGAATCAGTTCTTTCATTAATAATATTTCTATTATTAAAAATACAAGAAATTTTAAAGGTTTACACAAATTAAATAAACTAGCACTTCTATTTACTTTAACTTTTTTATTTTAATTACGAGAATAAAACTTTTTATTTCAATAAAATAAACAATAAATGAAAAATTATAAAACAAAGAATTTATTAAATTAGTCTAAAATATTGAGGAATAGCATGGTCAGTTAGATAGCATGGTCTGATAAAGTAAAGTATAATAGAACTCTTTTGTTATTTTTATAATATATAAAAATTTTGAGCTGTTTTTTAAACTAGAACCAAATTAGAAACCATTAATATTGAATAAAAATTATGAACAGTTTTTAAAATATTAATGATTTTTAATTAGTAGTTTTAATATAAAAATGGGTCAAAATTATGTCAAATAAATTGATTAGAATTTAAATCATTGAAAACTATAATTATAAAAGTATTACAATATATTATAAATATGAAAGAATTAAAGAAAAGATAAACTTATGTAATATAATATAATGAGTAAATGTTCATAAGAAGAGAAGCATAGAATAAATAAAGAATATCTCACCTTTGAAGTGAATCAAAATGCAAGTGAATATAAACACAAAAAACAGGACTAAACATTTGCGAATTAGAAGAGGACTACGAATCATAATTATTAATATAAATGAAAAATATAAGGTTTGTATGGTTTCATCATTTTTAAGTAAAACTCTCTTTTACTGTTAGATATAGAGAGAGTACATACAAATTACAACGAAAAACGTATGGAAAACAGATTTTATGCAAAGAATACTCTTTTAGAATCAACTCCGGATTAATTCTGGTATAGTTATGTCAAAAGCTCTACTTTTCTACTGTTCTAAATGTCGTCTAATGTATAAGTCCTCCACCCATAGACCCATAGAATCCAATATAATATAGAGTATAATCATATCCGTAACTATGTTTAGTCATTTTACTATCGATTCTATTATACGACACAATATCACTGAAAAGCACTGAAATATCGTTCATTTGTGGCAAAAAGTCTTACGCAAACTCTCAACACTTTTATCGATCAGAAAAGAAAATCATCAAAATATAGAGAAATGTTTGATATATAAGTAAAGGTTTAGTCACTCTTTTCTAACTTAATATAATATAATGTATGGCCACTAAAGTGCATAATAAATGAAATCAATCCCACATCCAGTCAATCGATTTATAAGATCATCGGATTTGAAGGATATTTACCACTTATTCTTAATTACCCTATTATTCATTCATTCAAATCATTCTGGAAATCACAGAATCATAAGCTTTTGATCTGATTTTAATTATTTATAACTAAAACAATTGTTTTTCAAAGAAAATGTCGACAAATCTAATCATTAATTTAGTAAATATTATGTTTTTTAATCTCAATAATACTTCAAATATTGAAAACATTTTTTCCTAAACAAACGATAAGTTAATGTAGAAAAACATTTATTGAATTCATTTTCGTAAAATAAATTGGAATTTGTGTTAAAGTAATTTCTTTTGCATTGATTTTCCAAAATAACTTTTGTACTGAAAAATAAGAGTTAAAAATATCGATAAAATAAAGAAAATATTGGATTTAATTTATTATATTTTATCACAAAATTTAATAAATTAATGGAAGAGATTTAAAACAAATCAAATTAAAAATAAGAGTTACCGCAAATTCTTATTATAGTTAGAGAGGTAACTGTTTCTCAGATAATGACATATATTAGTAAATGTGTTCTCAAAACAAATGTTTCTGAATTTCCACTTTTAAACTTTATATTAGTTTTAATAGTGATCTCGAGTTTTGTCTTTGAATCTAATTTTTTAAACAAGGATATCCTTAATTTTTAGGATATATTCTATTTTCTTAAAAACAATAATTTTAGTGCTTTTTTGGATAATTTTTTAAAATTTAATATTCGATGAAAAGTATTGTTTTTATTTTTATAAGTGAACACAACATAAAAATGTAACGCCAGGAATAGGGTATGGAGCCGATCCAATGGGGCATTTTGGTCAAATGCCTCCCCTAAGATTTGAAAAATCTAGTGCTTGTCTATAGACGTTTATCTTCCAAAATCCAAAGTTATATTTTGCTATTTTTCTTCTCAAATGGCAGTTCTAAAAATGAATTGGCATTATTCTGACAAGCTTATATTTTCGTCATGTTTTGTCATTTGTGATAAATAATCTTACTCATATTACTAAAGTAATAAGTAATAGGTTTATTCTAATTAATTTATATTTTATTCAAAAATACTTTACAAACATTAAAACCCGAAATTCGGGTAAAGAAGTGGTCATTTGTTGTCATTTCATTTTATGCATCAAGATGCAAATTATATTTATCATCTTTTAATATCAATTAAAGGACCTACTTTATTGACTGCCTTACCAGATTTCTTTAAGATATAGTGATTTACTGTATGATATGACACAAAAAATTGTAAATTATACTTGGAAATCTTTAAAATAACAAAAATTATTGTTTACTTCTCTAAAATTCAGGGAATATTCAATTTATAATCAAAAATCTTATCATTTTTGTTAACTAACCTATTTTATTAACTAATTTGCCAAAACCAAGGTACTTCACAAAAACGGTAATCTACTGTATAACATAATCTACTGTATAATACTTTTATCGATAATATAACTTATATATAAAAATTAGTAAAAACACTTTACTTTAAACAAAATTAAAACTTATCTCAATATTGAAAAAGTTGTAAATTATCGATGGCTTCCGAATTGAGAGGTTTCGAGATATTGGGGGTTATGTCGGGATATATCTTATATAAGGATTTAAAGATTTTTTTAATAATAAATATACTTTTTTGAGACAGAGATAAGCCCATAAAGGTTTTACAAATGTTTTACTGTAGTATTAATAATATGATAACCTATTAAATCAATAGATGGCAAAAGTGAGTGACATATGACTAAAGCAAAACATCAAATGTTTTTTGTGCGTTAAATGTATTTTAACATTAAATTAATAAATGCTTTCAAACATTTTTTTTATAATTAGTTATGAGTTGGAAGTAATGAAATATAATTAAGTTTTAAACAAATTTCAAATCAATTAAATCAATTGATTTAATGATGGAAATTAGTGCAAATAAAGTGATAAAATGAGTGCCAAAACCTAAAGTAGTGCTAAGATATGCCATTCAGTGATAAATAAATGTTTGTATTAAAATTTTGCACAAATTTTGTGGTCAAACACTTATTCTATTGATTATTATATGTTATACATATTGTATGTTTGGGTCATTAGTCTGTGTGAAGACTGACTCAATTGCAGACTGACCTCAATTTCAATACACACTTTTCAAGTATTGTCTTTAAGACGAAAATCAAATTTGTTTTTATAAAGACTTCAACGACAGAGAAATCATTTTATTTTTACACTAATTTTGTGCACAATTTTTATAAAATATTTTTAAATCAAAATTTTTTAATCATTTTTTAATTGAAGTGAGTTTTTATTACATCATTTCTATTAAATGAATGTTTTTAACAATTTTTGTTTTTTATATTTTCTCGGATATAGTTTTAAGTGATGTCTGAAACGACACCAAATGTTTGTCAGGTTTGTATACTAACAATATATTGTTTTTTTTATTTTTATTATTAATTTAAACAAAATTGAAAATATGAACAAGTTCAACTATTAAGTTGACTTTCAATTTACTCGTAACTAAAGATTAAATTAATTATTTGTAAAACTGCGTAAAAGTGGTGCGGAAGTCGAAATCCGGGCATTTATTTATTCAATTATAGTTTGTTTCGACACATTTAAAAAGATTTGAGTGAAGTTTAGATGAATTTGTAGTGTTGTCTGTGACCCCCATTTGACCCCCATTTGACCCCCCAATGATCACTAAATAACACATTTATAACAAAGCAATAAAACAGTAGAAATAAATAGAAAGTAATATCGTTTGTTCGGCACAGACTCAGCCTAGACTTGACTCAGGAGTGATCTAAAGTCATAGAATTCCCATAGAATTGATCGGATGCTCTAATTTTGGCTCTTTTTATACCTAAATTTCGATCCAATGTTTGTCCAATGCGTGCACTCATACCAGTGATACCACAGACACCACTCATACCATACATACCACTTATATCACATATAGTGCTATCATTTAAATTTGTTTCTCCATTTCAATCATTTTTTATTTTACTATAAATATATTTTCAAATCTCTTATTGGAAGTCATGTGTTTTCACAATAATAGTATTCAAATCAATTGACAATAGATGTGATTCAGTTTTAATTCGAACAACAATTCCGTTCCTCAGCTCAGAATAAGTCCTTATCAATAGTTATACTCTTCTAATATTAATTTATTTGAATTGTTAACACAACAAACAAAAACCTCATTTCCGATGTTATATCGAGAGAGGGGACAAACCTCTAATAATTTAAGTTTAATAACTGTATTTTCTCGACCCCCGACTTCTCAATTGACGGTATTTTTTATTCAATAAATGATTTGAATTTTGTTGAACCAATCGATGGATCAATAGTTGTATTGAATAATTGAATCTGACGTTTGTTTGACAGGAATGCGGCTGTCGGTGCGAAAGTTGTGTCAACAATAATAGTATTCATTTGCATCGAGAAATTGAACACTTAAAGAGACAATTGACTGAACGAGAATATCATATAATGTCAATGGAAAGTCAGATAATGTTGCATGCTCGTCGATTCCCCAATGGAGAAATGAATGCTATGCAGGACAGTCTTCACTTCTGGCAGGAAAAATATGAGCGGTAAGTCTCTCCCTTTTTAATAAAATTGTTGTAATTAATGGTAATTTGAATTTTAGTTTATTAGAGGGCCATCGAAAGCTTCAAAAAGTAAATCAGGGATTAGAGGATAAATTGTTGAGAATCGCAGACAAATTCGAAACCGAAAAGACTGCTCTGACTCGAGATGTGACTGAATTAACCAATAAGTTAATTGAGGCCAGAGTTTCGATCGCAGAATTAGAAGAAGAGAGCGATCAGTATAAGAGTGACTGTAATATTGCCGTTCAGTTATTGCAATGCAAACCTTCAAACTTTGTTTCACATAAATTCAATTCAGTCAGTATTTGACCATTACTTCTATCGATTTGACATTAAATTCTCTTTACAGCTGCCCTTAGATTTACAGGAAAGGGTTCGCCTTCAAATTAATCACAGGAGGACAAGAAGTAATCCAATCAATACCACAATTGAAATGCCCAACAATTCGCCAAATAATGGGGCGAAAGTCATAAGAGTTCCCATTCCCACATTCCCGCCAACAGCTATGGTTTACTCAATAAATAAAATAAATGAAGAATCACTTCCAGTAACGAATTCTGGACAGAATCAAAACGAATCTAATGGTTGTCCAGATTACGTGTCCGCTGCTATTATGGCAAAGGTTTTAGAGGAAAGGGATAAAGAAAGGAGGTATAGAAAGTCACAAAAATGTCATCAATGCCGTAACAGAAGGGCTTACGTCCAATACATAGACGACGAAACTCAAACAAATAATTCAGTTTTGAGTGATGAAGACTATCACTACTCAAACACTATTGTCACTCGACAAAGATCTGAGTCTTCCTCGAGTATGGAATCGATCAATAATTTAAGCAATAGTTCTCATAGTCTGAGAAGTGTTAACGAAACCATAATTATATGATTTCATTAGTCATCGAAATTTGTTGAAACGAAATACTCTGAATTCATTATAAAAACAGATTATTATCACAATTATTGTTATTATTGTTTTGTTTTCATTAGTTTTATATTTATTTATAGCAATAACTTAGAAAACCGTTCAAAGTATTGACATTTTCGATGACTTCAGTAGAGATGAAATAGATTTCGATAAATAAGTTTAAAGTCTATTCCAATGAAAACATCCAACAATTTGAACGTTTCGATCGTTTATTGGTCTGATATTCACAACGACTTATCACTTGAGTCGACTTTTTTGTCGTTTTTCGACATAAATTGTAAATAATTAGATTAATATAATTAAAACATAATTTTGTGAAATAATGACTTTATTATAAATAAAGTTATTAAAAACAATAGATTAGACTAAAATCGTATAGAATTATAATTATATTAATAATAATCACAATTTATTTGTCATTAAAATTGCATTAAAAGGAAGAACAGATAATTCAATCGATGGGATAAAGAGAAGTGAAGGCATTTTTAATCTCTTGGATCAGATCAGAAGTTGTTGTACTTCGACCTAATTTTGTAAACGCAAGTCGAGCGCATCGACGGGTCAACATTGAAGCGCCCAAAGCGGCCACAATTGTTGGACTCAACTTCTGTCGACTAAGATTTAAAGACGTGTTCTGACTTGAAAAAGCCTTATTACTCCAAAAGGCGAACGTTCCCATAGAACCCGATAGTAAGTCTCCCTGTCCTCCACATCGACGAGGACTTCCCTTTTCACTACAAGTGACAACAGTGTGTCCGTCACTAATGGTATCTTCCCTTCCCTTTTTAACAATTGTAATATTACCCAAAGTTTGGGCTAATTGTAAAAGAGATGAATTGGAGTCTTCACTCTTGTTTGGTTCCGAACGATAAACAGCGGCATACAAGCGGTCAAATTCGGCCACATTTGGAGTCAAAATAGCTTTAGTATATCCGCGAACTATTTCTGGACATTTAGAGACAAAATAGAGAGCGTCGGCGTCCAAAACCATTGGAATATCCAATTCCTTAACTCTATCTATAATTGCTCCGACATTCGCCAAAATGTGGTCATTACGTCCGAGTCCCGGACCGATCACTACTGCGTGCAGTTTAGGTAATATCGCAGATATCTCTTCAATACAATTCATTGAATCCAAATTTGGGTAAACAATGAGTTCCGGCGAATATGACTTTATTATTGGCGCCGAATCACGACTACAAAACACATACGAGAGGTCGGCCCCAACTTTTAATGCAGAAATGGCTGCAAAATATGGCGCTCCCGTGTATTCAACACTTCCACCGACAACACCGATACGTCCGGACTGACCCTTATGTAAGTCATTGGTAAGACTCGGAATTATTGAACAAACGATTTGTTGGTCAGAACTAAACATATCGTCTCCACTGCTGTCCATCACTTTAGTTGAGTCATCGGATTTGTTGTCAGAGTTTTGATTGTTTTGATTGTCGGACATCCCTTTAATCGCAAAAATTATCAAACATTGAGTTTATGTATTAATGAAAGCGTCTTTAAGTGAATCTCATTGAAAGGGTCTTTGAGTGAACCGATTTTAAACCTTAATTTACAAGAAATTAAAAAACATTTAATATTAAAAACAATTTTAAATGAATAAAAATAAACTAAATTTTTGATTAAAACAATAAA
>JAQFZM010003481.1:0-11030 GCA_034695785.1 Galumna obvia
ATAAAAATCTACAAGTTGTGGAATTTATGAAAATTGTTTATTCTAAGTTTTCAAATGTAATCTTGTTTAATTTCTTATAAATCAACAATAACTAATCTGTTCAAAAATTCGTATTTAAATTAGATTTAATTTTAACAACTTTGACAAATAAATCTTTCAGGTTTCAAAAAGTTTTATATTGTTTCAATCCCAAGTCTGCCACTATTATCCATTATATAACTAATTTCATTTCGTTATTTTCTATCAATTATACGTTTCATCAATTCAATTCATAAATTCCTTTAATCCATAAGTTCGTTTAATTAGTTTCCTTAATTAATTTCAATCATTTGGTTCTAAATCTAGTTTCGTCATTTTATTTCAACTATTCGTATTTTTAAATTTAGATATATTTTATTAATATCGATAATAAATCTATCAGTTTTCTAAACATTTAAATTGTTTCAATCCCAAGTCTGGCACCAATTATCCATCATTTATCTAATTTCGCTTCATTAGATCGTTTCATTAATTCGTTTCATCAATTCAATTTATAAATTTCTTATATCCATTCGTTTCTTTCTTTGGTCTCATTCATTCATTTAAGACATTCGTTTCATCCAATCATTTCATCCATTCGTTTTATCCAATCGTTTCATTCAATCGTTTCTTTCACTGGTTTTTCCAATAGTTTCATTCAATCATTTCAATTATTTGTTTTAGCATATTATTTCATCTATTAGTATTTTTAAATTAGATATATTTTTATAAATTTTGAAAAATAAATATATCAATTTTCAAAAAATTATATATTGTTTCAATCTCAAATCTGCCACCAATTATGCATAATTTATTCATTTCCTTTCATTAATTCGTTTCATTTATTCAATTCTTGAATCCGTTTTATTCAATCGTTTTATTATATTGTTTCTCCAATTAGTTTTATTCATTTTTTTCAATCATTTGTTTCTACCATTCTTTTCAACAATTTATTTCAAACAATCGTATATAAAAATTAAGAAGTATTTTTATCAATTTCAAAAATTAATTTTTAAATTAATCAGTTTTCTTAATGTTATAAATTGTTTCAATCCAAAGTCTACCACCTATTATTCATTATTCATGAATGACCAAAATTTAAAATTAATTCTTTAAATTCATTCGATACATAAAATCGTTTCATCTATTCGTAGTTTAAAATAGAATTATATTTTCATCTATTTTGATAAAAAAAATTTGCAATTTTAAAAAAGATATATATTTTTCAATCCTAATGCTTCCACAAATTATGTATGATTTGTCTAATTTCATTTTTCAGTATATTAATGAGTAGATAAGAGTTTTATATAGATCACAATGTTTATCTATATTCAGCAAATCAGTTGTTTTAGCAAAACGAGATAAAGTATCATCAAAACCAGAGCTAATGTATCAGCGAAGCGAGAGCCAACATATCAACAAAACTAGAGTTAAAGTATTTGTAAAATTATTATTATTATTATAATATTGTAACAAGGTTATCGACAACTCTTGAAGGTTCTCCCGGGGTTTTGAGAGAGATTGTAACAACCTTAAAAAGGCAGCTACCTTTACTATACAATTACAATGGTAAAAACAAATATAAAAAATGCAAGGGTTACGTTGGAAGATTGGACGCAGTGACCGCTACAAATGATATACTTTTAGATTTTAAGCAAGATATGGCTGATTTTATTAGGCTCAACCTTGCCTATTAATTTTCGACAAGGTTTCAGATAGTTTAAAATATATGCAGAAAATATTTAACGGCTTGTGAAGTGAATTTAGGGGCAATTTTTCATGGTAATATTGCCCCCCAAATTACGAAGTTTTGAATATTCTTAGTCATTATTACTCAGCTGATGAAAGAACTAACAAAATAACCAAGTATATGTTTGTGCAGTGGTGAGGATATCATCTTAATAAAGTTGGTTTAACCAGGGAGCCAGAAGCCTATCGAAAACCACATGCCAAAGCTATTTTAAAAATGTATTACCAATTCTGCGCCATACATGGGATTCTTTATTTAATTCCTACAAGAATTATGATAAGTCGAGATTTAAACGCAAGGGGTAAGTTGTTATAAGGAAGTGAAATAAGCACTTTCAGTTGCAAACAAACATGCTCTGGAATAAATTTTAAATTGGTTTTGAAAGAATTAAAAAAAACTTAAAGGAAATAGTAATTTTTCTGATTTTCTAGGATTCTTAAAGTTTGTATATGCATAGTAAATTTATTTTCTAATTCATAATTTTTAATAGTTATAAATTGATTTTTATTTAAAATAATTTTATCATTTAAAGTTGAGGTTTGACAATAACTGTGTTTATAATGGCCATTTCAGAAATATAAATTACTTTAACAACAATTGGGTAATAATGATGATAATCATAACAAGACTATGACAGCTAAAAATTTTAAATGGTTATTTTAAAAATATAAAAATGTTAAACCACAAATTTTACTAATGTTTTGCAAATGGAAAAATTGCTCAGAACAAACATTCAATAGTTATTTATTATAAAAGATAGCCAAGATAATTAGATATTTAATTAATTGTTTTTATTATTTTAATAAAAAATATTTTTCTGTTTTTATTCTAAGATTCATTGATTTCTCGATAAAATCAAATTAGAAATTAAGTAATTTATTAACGGTTTCCATTAAGATTTTCAAATACTCTACTACACGTTTTAATGTAGCATTTGGGACTCAAACAAGTTCGCAGCGTAACTGCATAGGGTTATAAGAGAGAACTGCTCATAATAGCTCAATTGTTTTATGGTAAGTCTATTGAATCGTTTGGATCATGGATAAAAATTTAATTATTATGATTTAATTAATCTAAATATTTTTATTTAAGTATATAATTTTCATAGTATATATAACTAGCTTTGATCCTTGAAACTTTAATGGAGATGATTTGATTTCAAAAATTATTAATTTTAATATTTTTTGTTTATCCTTCAATTTGATTAACGAATATTTTGATAAAACAAAGCTTCCTGATTTTGTCATTGCAACCACATTAATATCTTTCAAATTAAAAATTGTTTATAAAAATTTTATTGAGTTATGAAAAATCTTTCATATTCTCCATTGCATAATGGATACGTTCCAGTTGATTCATATGTTCTATTTAGAATTATGTTATAGGGGATATCTAGGTAACTTTTTTATTTAACTCGCAATAAACCTAAAATTATTATATTAGATAAACCCATGAATAAAGATTAAAAATTTTGGTTAAATTTTTACAAGATGATTCATGTAACAGAACTTAAAGGAGTTTGCAAAATATTTTTATCTTTAAAATAAACCAATCATATATTACATATAATAAATAAATATCTATTTTTATGCTATAAAAGTAGTAATAATTATTTTTAATTAAAGTTTTTCATGGTCTCATGTAATTTAACATAGGTTCATCATGATAAATTTACTTTAAAATATAAAACGAAATATTGAACTTTGTGGCAGGAGTTTGCAAAATAGAAAATATCAGGAACTTATTCATTAGACAATATTTTAATATATAAAAACCATCTTAACTGCTATCTATCTTTCTTGAGAGATAGCAGTTAAGATGGTTTTTGACATGTGATGAGAATGCCATCAAATAGACTTTCACAAAAAGTTTATTTGGCCTTGCCAAATAGAGCGAGAACAGTAAACAGACAGCGTAATTAATGAGAAATTATAATAAGGAATCATTGCCAACCGGTTAGAGTTGCTTATGATCTGGTTAATTCTGTTGATGAGGATCGTGGTTTGAGGATGGTTAAGAATGCCTACCTGATGCCGCGAAACCAATAAGGTATAAAAGACTTTAAAAAATTTATTTTTTGTTATTAAACTTTAATCTTCATTGTTTTCACTATAATTTTATTCTTAATAAATTATTTTTTAAACTTAAATTTCGAATAGTACTTTAGGATTATTTGATATATTTAAAAACAAATTTATTAAAATTTTTAAATTTTCATTTTAATTTGTTGTTCTTAAATTGGATCAATACTAGTTAAAGACGATTTTGTTAACAATTTTAAAGTTGTTTCTTCTTTAATTAGTTGGGCGGTATGAGTGGTGGCCAGACTTCTGTGCTCAATTGTATGTATCCAATGAATGTTTTTTTGAGAGGTTTATAAACTTGGTGATATATCTTGAATGAGAAATGAACGGACCCTTTGACTAAATTTAGTTGACTCTGCGAAATCATATATATCAATCCATATAAGCCATATAATACGCCTTGAGGCCACATCATTAGAATGAATGAAAAGAATGAATAAAAATAATGATTTTAATGAATTGATGAAACGAAAGAATGAATCAAATTGATAAAAGATTGGATGTAAAAAATTTATGAATTATATGCATGAAGCGAATTAAAGAAACAAAATGAGATAATTTATGCATATTTAGTGGCAGACTTGGGATTGAAAATAATTTAATACTTTTGAAAATTGGTATTCTTTGTCGAAATTTAAAAAGAAAGATTTCAATTTAAAATTACGAATAATTGGAAAAAATTGTTTAAAAAATGAATTTTTAATTCAAATTCATTTTTTCATAGTAAATATAAAACATAAATCATAATCAAAAATTTTTATAAAGATTTATATAGGTATACCTCAGGGATGGCGAAAGGGGGGGTAATCCGGAATAACTCCCCTTAGAAGGCAACATTTTCAAAATACCCCCTTCCCTAGGAGTTTGTTATATTTAACATTAACGTCTATGGACAGACACTAGGTCACTGGGACACTGTTGGCATTTTTTTGTCTAGGGTAGGGTATTTTGCCAAAATACCCCCCCTAGGACTCGGTCCTTTCGCCATCCCTGGTATACTTTAAAGAATTCATACTGTATAAAATTATTATAAAGATAATATTTTATGCAAATAGACTTTTATCACTTTATTAATAAAATTAAATCTCCATTGGAAAAATTTTATTTTTTATATAAAATATTTAAAAATAGGTTTTCTTGTAAATAAATTTTAATAATTCCGGGAGATATAGCATTCCGTTTGAATTTAAGCCACGATGAGTCTCCACTTTAATTGTTAAACTCAATCTATTAGCTACCAATAACTTCCCATCCAGGTCCAACATTTTCGTTAAACGGGTCATATTAAATATTCAAAAGAAATATAAAAAATTTAATTAATAAATAATTTGAATAAATATAATAAATGCTGTGCCATCAAACTAAAAAAAGGGTTAAAACGGATTGGCTTCAGTTAAGACATATCTAAAACCCATTAATAGAACAGATAAGGCGACGGAAGCGGGTATATAAGCCCATTACCCTAATGCGCGACACTTTGAAATTTTCATCCTAGTTTTCAACAAGTGTCGAACATTTGCAGCCCCCTACAGCCGCCATCACAAGGAATACCGCTAAACTCAAATCACAACCAAAAAGTAAAAATGAGTTTTTTTCTATTTTCTCGTATTCTCTTTTTCTTTCTCTCTAACTCTCTTTTTCTTTAAACAATGAAATATTTTCTGGACTTTACAGTAAATCGGTTGACAAAATTTTTAAAGGCGAAAAAGGTATAACTTTTTTAATTATAATGTCCATATAAATTGGATTAGATGTAAAGAATTTATGAATAGTATGCATTAAGCGAATTAAAGAAACAAAATGAGATAATTTATGCATATTTGGTGGCAGACTTGGGATTGAAAATAATTTAATACTTTTGAAAATTGCGTCTTTGTCGAAATTTAAAAAGAAAGATTTCAATTTAAAATTACGAAAAATTGGAACAAATAATTTTTAATTCCGAAACAAAAAGTGCTGTGCCATCAAAACATATGAAATTCAAGTACAGCATTTTTTGCAGTGCCATCAAATACCAAATGGTTTCATATGTTTTGATGGCACAGCACTTTTTGCTCTGCCATCAAAATCCAAACGGTTTCATATGTTTTGATATCACAGCACTAGTAATAATTTTTATTATAATTTCATATTTTTATTTAGTTCATTAAATATGTTCTTTATTTTAAATTTTGAATAATCTTGCATTTTATTGTATTTCAAACCTAATTTGTCAATATCAGGTAAAATGCCAAGTTCATATTATAAAGATTCTTATATTTAATGGTTTTTCAAATATATAAGCACTTGTTTATGGTTATTTCATATTTATAGAATTTGTTTTGACTATATATTTACATATATTATATTATAAATTTTCTGTTAAAACTTTATCAAAAGTTTTAATAAATGTTATAAATAAATTATTAACTTTTATTTTGAGTTATGTATTAAAAACTTAAACTTTGTGTCTAAATTTATTTCAAAAATTAGTTTCGGCAATCAAAATAAGGTTTACAAGTGGGCGAAAATTTAATTATGAGTCTAGCCTTTTGAAATATGACTTGAGAAACTTGGAAGTCAAGATAGAAAATCAAAAGAAGAAAATAAAAGATTTGATAGAAAAACTACATGATTCAAAGAAGAAATGCGAAGACTTAGAAGCGGATGTTCATTATGGGGAAAATTCCTCTAAATTGGTATTTAAAAAACTAAAGGAAAATTAAAATAAATTGAAAGATCGATTCAAAGAAGATCCCGAAGAAGACGGCGATTGGATTCCACCCTAAAAGGCCAAAAAGAATGATTTTATTTTTTAATAACTGCATTTCAATGCTTTTACAATTCCATTTATTTCTTTATTTTTTCTCTTTTGATTGTAATATTTGAATTTTTCCAAAAATATATAACTTCGAATAAAACATTTTTTAACATGCATTACCTTGATAATTCTGTTTATTATGAAATATTTTAATTATTTAAATATACTTTCCTTTTTTTATTTTGAAGAGCAATTGGTTTGTATAGGTCTAAGTGTGTATTTTTAATCATTTACAAAATCACCAATTTAATAGATTGGTTGTCTGTTTTTTTATTATAATTTTTCGCATTTCTTATCTATTTTACATGAATTCTTTCTCTAACTTTATTTATTTATCATTTATTTTGTTTTTTCATTAAAAATATTTGGTTTTATGTCAGTTTTAGGTAAAGTGTTCAGTTCAATGTCTTTAAGCGTAATAGATTTCCTGAAATATATAATTTCATAAGGGCTTTTCTGAGTAATGGTATTCACTCTTGTATTAAAACTCATTCTACAAATTTGGATCAATAAATCCTAATCGCTATCATTTTCAAGGTTTGCTCTCAAATACTCTTTATTGTTTGCACTTGTTTCTCAATTTTAACTCTAATTGAATAATTCCTTATTTTTCATAACTATTTCTAAACTATTACTAAACTAATTCTAACTTTTCTAATACTACAGATAAAAGTTAAATAATGAAATTTAAGTACATTATGATATTTACGACAATTCTTTTTGGAATTATACTTATATTATAAACGGAATATTTAATTTGATTTTATGAATTAAACTAAAACAAATTCATTATCTACAAGATAATTTTTATTGATTTCTTAGATCACATTTAATAGGCCTTAAATATGATACCATTTATTAAAATTTATTTGATATTTTAAAAGAAAAATTAGTTTTAATTGCCTTTACTTCAATTCATTTAGAAAATAACGGTTTAATTTGGCAAACTTTGTAAAAAATCATTTTTTAAACTTGATAAAATTTTTAAAACTTACTTGAAACTAGGAGAACTCAACTTTTACATATCCAAACCACATAATATTCGTTTTAAAGTTCAGCATTTATAAGAAAGCTCACCACAGCGATAACTGGATAATTATCTTTAAAATCTATTTGTTCTACGTCATATAAAGGATAAACATATTTTTTAACCTTTATTATTTTTGTTTCAATGTTTGCTTTTAAAGGTATTTTCCTTTTCGTAACTCTCGAAACTTAGCTATTATTTTCTTGCTGTTTTTCTCTTGTTTCTTTTTGCTGGGTTAACCACAGGTTTTGATTTGAGGCGGAGCAGTTAAAATAGGCTAAAAATTTCGAAAAATAATATTTAAATTTAAGTTTCGGCTCTAACCTTTTTTGAAATTGAATGGCCAATTTTCCTTCTTTAGTTGGGCTAACGAAAAATTTTTAGTGTAATAATATTGCACCCAATTCCCGGACTTCATACTATAATTGAAACCGTTTTATTCATAAGAAAAATGAATTTCTTATTGTTCCAAATCTGTGTCTATTTCCTAAAAAGGAGAGGTTTTCATAAACGTATTAGTCGATTGAGTAGAAGTTTATTCATTTATCTTACCCTTATAAATTTTAGTAATATTCTCTTTTATTTCTGTTTTAATTTCCTTCTTAAATCTTTCTTATCGGCCAATTGCTCTTGTTCAGTGTTCGATTTTTTTATTTCTTCAACATCTTTTCGATTTGTTAATTAATCTCGTAACCCAATGTGGAAATTAATAATAAAATATACAAAAAATATTTCAAATATTATTTTCTTGAGTTTTTATCTAAGATGTATCCATTTCCTCATAGGAAAAAGAACATGTGCAGTTTGTTACAGATTGAGTAATTAACGGCTGTCTGGCTATATCCTAATGTAATCTCTTCCTAAAATTATACCGAAAACAAACAAAGATGATTACTCGATTCCTATTTCCTTTAGAACGATTAGTCTCATTCAAAAATTATGAAAAATATTCGAGAAAATAGTCACAAAAATATTTTGAATCATTTTTCTTCTTGTTGACATATGAATTTAAAATTTTTAATTTTACCAAATTAAGGGAGTAAATCCACAAGCTGCGTATCATTACTAAATCAATCAAATTATTAAAGATTTAAAATCCACAAATTAAAATACTAAGTTAATTTAAATTATATATATACCAAGAAATTCATCAAGTAAAAAAATTGCAATCAAATGATTTGATTTTTATTTAACTTATATTATACTTTAAATAAATTAAAAATATAAATATTTTATTATATTATTTGAGAAATATTAAACAATGGAATTTTCATAAAAAATTAACAAAGTTATAATCTTACAATAAATTAATAATTAGCTAGTTCAAATTATAATCTATTTATTTTTTCTTTATTTGATGAATATCATAACTTTAAAAATAAACTTTTTAAAAAAATAAATAAATTATAATTCAAATAATATAATTTACAAAATTTTAATTAATTACAAGTTATCTTGGTTATGTCTTAAATATAAAGAGGAAAAATACTGAATAAAAATTAGGTTCATTTATTATATTACAATATAAGATCGTTTATCTTTTTATAATAATTAATTTATCTTTATTATTAAACAATTTTTTAAACATTTATTTAAAATTATTTAAATATAAATAAATTTTTTATTTTTTTTGCATTTATCTTAAAAATATGGTTTTCAAAATATTTGTTTATAAAATATGATTTTCATAATAAGGTATATTTAAAAGTAATTGTTGTTTTAATTTTTTTATTAAAATATTTTAAAATAAACATTTTTGATATATTATAAACTTACATTAATTTGATGTAGAGCATAGAAATTTTCAAGTTATTTAAGTAGAGGAGATGAGTTCAAACTTTAAAGTTTTGCAAATCTGAATGAGTTTTAAAAAATTCTTTCCAAATTTTATACCTCAAATCTGGGTGATATCTAAGTAAAGGGTTTCTAGAATTATCTAAAATAGGTGTAATAAATTTGAGATTACCGTGTTTATCACCACATAATTATAAATAATTAAAAATTTTATATAAATTAATATATTTTTAAAAACGCGTATTTTGACAATATTTCCCAAAATTTATTGCATTTCATAATTTTTTATTATTAATTTAGATTAAAATGTTTTTTGTAAACTTAGAACGTTTGTCTTATATACGTGTTTTTTAGCATAATATTTTTCAATGTTTAAAATAATAAATTAGATATTTATTTTAAAATATTTTTAACAAAAATCTATTACAATTAAAATTTGTGAATACCTCAAAGTATACAAATATCTAGAATATTTTTTATGTTATACCTATTGACAATAAATTTTAAGTATAGGAAAATGAAATAAGTTTTATCAATTCAAAGTTATTAGATTTATATTTTGTTATTCTAAAACAATCTAAAAATAAAATGTTCTATAAATATCTCTAAAATATATGAAATATTCACTAATGTTAAAATAAACTTTTTTTGAAAATGCTACAATTCTAGTAATTTTTTTGAAATTGTAATAAATTTCATTAAATAAATATAAAATTTTATTTTAATGTGAGATTTATTCATTTAAAATAGTAATGCTTTAGAAATAAATTTGAAAAAACGCTTTTTTAAAAAAAAATATTAAATCAATAATGAGAAAAAATCATAAATTAAAAATTAAGAAATATTTTTGTTTTTTTGCTAGTTTTTATATATATGAACAAGTTAACATGTATTTTTTTAGATAATTTTTATATTACAACATTTAATGAAATTATTGAAAATTAACATGAACAAAGATTTGTTTAAATAAATTATTATTATGTATTATTTATTCAACATTTAATTTAATTATATTTTTCATTACTAATGTAGGAAATAATTTTAAAAGTTATTAAAATCATATGTTTTTATATGCACAGTATTGTAATTTAATACTAAATTAAATAAAAATCGATTTTGTAATGAATGGAGCCATTTCGTCCCCATATGGTCGTGTCGACCGGTATACAGGTAGGTCTAGACACTGGCCATAATTAGCAGTGGCCATCGGCGAAGGGCGCGTACCGTCATATTCATAGGCATTGATGGCTCTCCAGTCAACGTTCCGAGCGGTCGAACGTTGACTGGAGACCCGACAAGTTCACGATAAAAATTTATTTTTCTTTTAAAAGACTTATATTAAGACAAGAAGTTTACAAAAGTAAAGTAAACTAAAATTTAACTTACATTTGAAGAAAGCACTGGCTTTTATAGCAGACATGTGACAATCAGATGAGACTTTGAGTCGAATATTTATACAGGTAAGTATTTCGGGTAAGTATTTTCGGATAAATATTTCTAATATTTATATACTTTATCATTATTAGATAATTCCCGTGTTTATATAAGTTGGGGATA
>JAQFZM010003482.1:0-11029 GCA_034695785.1 Galumna obvia
GACAAAATTACTAATTATTGTAGTGTTATATATCAATATTGACTGATATTAACCGATTTTGTTGTCTAATGAATAAAGATGTTTAAAATGAATAAAATTTGTATTTTTTGCCTGTTATGAACACTGGGTGGTATGAACAAATTTCTCTGGCACCTGGCTATTCATAACAGACAGGTTCTACTGTATTACTTCTAATTGTGTTCTAATAATAGTCAAAAAATACTTTAAAAATAAATAAAAACATAATTTCAATGAATTTAATATTTGAAATGTAGTTAAAGACAAACAATAATTCAATAAATGAACTAGCTAGTTTAGATTACAAGAATCAATTCCTCCAAATATAAGTCAATAATAGTTTAAAGTTTAAATAATTATTTGATTACTAAACACTAACTCTTAAACATTAATTTATTTGTTTAAAACTAATCTTATTTTCAGTTATAGTTCTTTTCATTTAACTATAGATTAGGTTTTTGGAATTGGTTCTTGTTACTTTTGATAGGAACACTTATCTATTTCATACTCTGAATTGACTGACAATTATTAGTTTTGTGTTGACCAAGTGTTAAGTGACATTTTATCACTTAAATGGGGACAACTTTTATTTTCTATTCTTAAATCATCTAGTATATTTTTAAATAAATTTCTTTTTTTTACTTAAATACTAAAACTTTTACTTTTCTTAAAAGTTGTTTATTAACATAAATATGTTTCAACTTTCGATTCCATTACTTATATTGAAAATAAGAAGATTTGGTTCTTTACAAATGGTGGACACTATTGGATCCTTCAAGAAGAAGACTTTTCATTAAAAATATTTTGAACTTTACTTCACTTTTTTCCGATTTTTAATACAAATTATTTTCTATTATTTTATTAATAAAAGTATCGCTATTTTTTCTTAAATTTCTTTTTATTTTAAAATTATTTAATAATCGATTGTTTTATTAATAATTAAAATTTCAAAATATTAAATCAATTTATTTTTAATTTTAATTTTTTTAAAATTATTTAAAAACAATTTGAAAGTCCGAACAGACTTTAAAGAATGGGAGACAACAACGAAGAGTGGGAACATCCCAACGATGGCGATCAACAGAGAGTAGAAGAGGAGGAAGACGTTTGTTTCATTTGTCTCACAAATGTGCAATTAATAGATTACCCTGTATGTTCCTGTAGGGGAAATGCCGGTAATGTTTGCTTCAATTGTTTGAGGAGATTTATAATAGAAACTCAACCCCTAGTATATGGTGTTCCCACTTGTCGTAATTGTGCCTTACCTTATATTAATCTTAGATACATTTACGGACAGACTCAAGAGTCATATTTTGATTACCTCTGGCGGACAACCAGTTTATTTCGTTTGGTTTTAATGATATTATTATTGTTGCTCACAGTCTCTGTGTATATCCTCTGGTATTTTATGTTTAAAACTCGAAATCCTATTCATCGAATAATTGTGGGTTTGGTTTTGGGAGCATTTTTTGGTACTATTTTTTGTCCACTAATGTGTATTCTATATTCAGTATATGTTGAATGGCGTAATCGTCCGGTAACTACTATTATTGATGTGAGACCTCGCCTTACACTTAATGAGTACCCTGCTCACTTGCGCCGTCGACATTTACCTCATATTATCCCACCACCAAGTGAGCCACCAAGTGAGCCATCTATTGAGTCAATGCCAGTGCCAGAACCTACTCCCACTTTTCCCAGAAGAGGAATAATAGATGTTGGCATTGATATCATTGATATGGAGATACCTATTGATGATCATATCGAAGATGACTTTCCTTTTGAGTTTCCCAGAATTGGGTTCATTGATATCGATAGGATTCCTATTGAAGATGAGTTTCGTATAGAATGGCCACAAAGACCATTACCTATCGGTGCTCCTGAATTACGTCCGGCTATAGGTCCACCTGAAGTGCGTCTGGCTATCGGTCCCCCAGAAATTCGTGCTCCTGAGGAGTACCCGGCTATAGGCCCTCCTGAATTACGCCCTGCTATAGGTCCCTCTGAAATATACCCAGCTATTGGTCCTCCTGAAGTGTACCCGGCTATAGGTCCCTCTGAAATATACCCAGCTATTGGTCCTCCTGAAGTACGTCTGGCTATCGGTCCCCCAGAAATTGATCCTTATGTTGAGGCAGACTTTGCTATCGATCCCTTATTAGCGGAATTTCCTGTACAACTGCCCCTTATTTTACCTGCATATCCGTTAGTCCCGAGTGATGTTTATATAGATATGGAATTTATTGATGACGACAATGAAGACGATTCTCAAGTTTAGAGTCAACTCTGAATAGAGTTTTTAAAAGAATATTCAATGAATTAAAAAGTGTTTTATTAGTATTTAATTGAATTTATTGCTATTTTTGTAAACTAATATTTTAATAATTTTATATTAAACGTTTGATCTTAAAATCTATTTTAACTAACGATAACTCAAATAAATATCTTATGAATCAAAAATTAAGATTAAATGAAAATTTCGCACAAAATTCCTAAATATTTTATTATAATTTTGTGCGAAATTTTTCATATACTATTCATATGTATTTTGTAATATTTAGTGAATATAATTTATATGTAAATATTATTTATTAGTAAATAATTAATAAATTTTTAACAATTAATAAATAAAAATTTCATTAAATTTGTTTTGAAATTAGTCTCAAAAATTGTTTTATTAAAATCTTTAATAATTACGAAAAATTATTGCATTAAATTCTTATTTTAAAAATTATTTTGTTTAAACTTTAAACAATTTTAACCACATTTATGTTACTTTAAATAACATTACTTTTATTCAGTCACATTTTAAGAGACACTCATTTTATGTTTATAATCTTCTTTAATGTAATATATTTTATATTAATTAGAATAAAATTCTTTTTAGATCCTAATTATGGTTTAGTTTAAATATTTTGAGAATAAATTGTGTTCTACCTATTATATTTATTTATTAATTTAAATAATGTTTACTGTGATTCGAAAGTTTAAAGTTTTTAACAGATATATATATATCAATTTTCTTTTATTTTATAAATAGACTGGACACGAGTTTTCTTCTTTCTAAATATTCTATGTTCTTTAGAAATGCAAAGTTTAAAATTTTAAAAATTCTAAATTAATCCTGTTTGAAATCTATTTAACCTATTTTGATGAATTTTAAATAAAATAATGAGTTTTTAAATACAAAGAATTGTATAAATGAAAAATAAATGCATAGCTTTGATGTCTTTACTCATTATATATAACTTTTAGCTAAATGTGAAAAATGACTCATTTGTTATTCCTATCAAAAGAAAAGTCTTATCTGAAGCCAATTGTCGTTAAATATTTTTCAAACGATAACTTTTATCTCTTTTTTGTGAATTAATAAATTAATTTTGAAAAAAGTATTGATGCAATTCTTCTCAAAACTAATTATTGTGTTTTAAGTGTTTGAATCACTTTTTAATAATTGTAAATGGATAAAAGAATGTCTGGTTATGACCAAGATAGATTTGTTGGCTACAGTGAGCAAGATTTAGAAGAATTTCTTTGTGCTATATGTCATGGAGTGTTCAAAGATCCGGTTATGATTGTCTGTTGTCGACATTTATATTGTTGTCAATGTATTGAGAAGTGGTTGAGTGAAAAGAATAGCTGTCCCAATGACAGGACAAAAATGGTTAAATCAAAGTTAATTCAGAGTTCGCGACCCTTTAATAATCTTTTGGGTAAACTTAAAATTCGTTGCAATAATGAGAAACAGGGCTGTCAAGAGGTGTCCCAATTGGCACAACTCGAAGACCATTTGATGTCGTGTGAGTTTACTCCTGATGTCGACTGTAAGAGATGTGGTGTTAAACGTGACAGTAATTCCAGTCACGACTGTATTGAAAATCTACTCAAAGAAAGGAAGGAATTTGTGGACGAAATGGAGAAAATAGTCCTTAAAAAAGACTTGGAAATAAGCAAGGTAAATCGACAAATAGAGATGGCTAACCAACAAATACTTAAATTGAGGACTGAATTCGAACAGAAAATCGTCGAATTAAGAGATAATTTCGTTGTAATGAATACCGAACTCTTCAATAATCTTAAAGACAAAATGGCCGACGATTTCAATAAAATAATTGTGAGATTAAATTACTATTACTTTAAGCGTTTGATTTTATCTTCACTACATTTACAAAATAAACTGCAATATTTGTTTTATCTGCTAAATGACCATACTCATTATCATACTCATATATTTACTCAAACAAACACTAATTACCCTAAACAAGGACCATTTATGTACATTAAATAAAAAAAATTAATTTTAGCTACTGAATACCCTTAGCAAGTACAGATCTATATATGTTTTAAATGCTTTAAATATTTAAATTCAGATAAACTATTACATTATTTAATCAATTTAAAGCTCAATCAATTGCAGTGTTATTGTAATGATTTCTTTTAAAAAAAAGTTCATTTTATGTCTACTTTTAAATCCTTACTCATTTAAATAATGTTGCATAAGTTTAATTTGCTTGCTCATTTCATATAACATTAAGTTAAGAATTTGTGTCTTCCTCTAAACTTACACTAAAGCTTTTCTTTAATAATTGGTTCATTAATGTTAGAGTCACCAAAAGTATTTTATAAACTAGGTTATAATCAAGGATGGCAAAAGTAGGGTTTTTTGGGTCAAAATATCCCTTAGGCTTAAAACCCTCGTAAAGCACGTTCTTGTTTATACGTTTACGTTAAAGTTTCAAAATCCCAGGGAAATTGTTTGTTAACTTTTTTCTCTTATGCTTATTTCGAAAACCCCCCTCATTGGCCATCCCTGGCTATATTTCTCTGTCATCCATTAGATAATATATGGATGATTTTGGGTTCAAAGGGTAAAACATGATTTTAGCGATACTAACATTCATTGAAAATTTCTTAATCTTTTTTTCCATTAGAATTCAACGTCTGATGACAAATAAATAAAGGAAAATACTGACCATGATGAATTAAAGTTTTGAATATTCTTTTTTACAAGCATTTAATAATTTAATATCAAACAATTGTTTCATAATTACAATACAACTATTGATCCAATAAGTGTATAGAATTGATAAAACCTGTGAATAATGTATTATATTTTATCGATTTTAATAAATTAATCGATAGTATTAACCATTAATACCATTAATATTAACAAATTAATGGTTATAAACATATATTTTTTCGACAATAATTTCTCAATTTTACTGAAATATCGTATCATTTATTACTACAGAAACGATAATAAAAAAATATTTTCACTAAAAAAATCTTGTATTACATTGTAATTACAAAATAAGAATTGATTTTGTCTTATGATATAATTTTAAACAAAAGTTTGCATTTAATTCAATGATATTCTGTTTGGAAGACATTTAAAATGAAAGACAAATTCTGTGAAACATTTGACGACAAAATTCCCTTTTATTTAAGTAATGAAACTAATTATAGTTTCGATCATTTGTTTGATCAGAATTTGAATTTTTCGGCTGAGTTTTGGCAGCCATTTGTTGATGTGGAAGTGTTCACAAATGGTACGACACGTATTTGTGGACCACTTCTTGGAGTAATTCTAGTCTTCGCTAATAAATATGGATTAAAGTAATAATAATTTATAATTCAATACTATTTTATTAAAAATTTTTATGAAGTTTAGTCTATAAGAAGACAAGTAGTGGTGACTACGATGAGAACTTTCAATTGATGGGTAATTTATCGACTAATCTTATTCTGTGTCCCTTTCCTCCAATCAAACCTGTTTTTGATGGTATGAATCAAACAAATCTCTCGCTTCCGTTGGGAGATATTGCGATGTTTAGCATACTTTCAGCCAAAACACAAATTCAATCTTTAGGTCATTTATTGAAAGTGTTTGACGACAATATATGGATTACTTTAATCCTTTTATATTTTGTATCATCGCTTTTAAGTTCACTCATTGAAAAGGATTGGTGGCCTTTACTTTACTATTTCGGAGCCCTTTTATCGCAACACATATTTCTTTTTAATCGCAAACAAAACACTTCATTAATAACATTGAATTGGAGATATGGCTCACTTATAATGATGTGGGCATTTTCCGGGACATTACTCTCATTCCTAGTATTCCCGACCCCTTATGACAAAGTGGATTCGGTTATGGATTTGGCCAAAAAGGACTTCAAATTTGGAGTCTTTGAAGACGAAACCGCTTCTGAATTTGTGTCGGATCCAAACGAACCATATTTTCATTCATTTAAGAACCGATACGTAATGGAAAAGTCGGGAAATGCCAACAAAGAAATGTGGGAAAAAAGGGTTTTTTCCGGTATATCCAACGGTACATTTGCTTTAGTCAGTGACCAACCATTTAATGATTATTATTTCGCTACAAAATTGAAGACATTTAGAAACTTATACCGTTCCCGCGATAATCTTTTGGTTATGCCCTATTTTATGGCTCTTTCAAAGTATAATTCATATCTTTTAAATGTAGCCATAAATAAAGTGTAAGTAATAAACGATTTATTAAAAGTTACCGAAAATTTCGTTTAAAAAATGACAGAATTCGCTCACTTTTTGAAAGCGGAATATATGAGACGTGGATTACAAATACTCTTGATATCAATAATGACGCCTTTAAGGAAGGACTCGTCGAAATTGAAACTCCAAAATATAAATATTCAAAACTAACTTTAGATAAGTTTGAAATTATGGTGTATTTGAAAATATTAACAATAATTTTATCATTTATTTCACTCATAATTGAAAAGTTTCTAAAATCAAAGTTTGTTTTTAACAATAATTTATTGTTTCAAAAGACTAAAACTAACTTAAACTTAAACTTAAATGATTCAAAAATTGCTATAAAACAACAATTTTGGTGCAAAGATTTCATACCATATTCTCAAATGGGAACTCACTTTAATAGTAGACTGAATAATAGCATGATCATTTAATTATAAAATATAGGCAAGGAAACTGTTTGCAAATTTTTGAAAAATTTAAATAAAGGTTTTGTAAACAATAATTATGTAATCAATTCTTTATAATATTTGATTTCAAAAAAATAAAAAACATCTCAAATACAGAAAAACTTTAAATCATTTGTTGCAAATCAAACCCTTTCGGACGTCTACACAAAAAAGTAATCAAATGATTGATTGTGAAGTGATTCAGAAGAGGAATCCATGGCATAAGTCTAGAATACGAGGTATCACTTTTTAACAATAAAAACCTTAAACATTTAACAAGTGAAATAAACAATATTCAATGAGCATGCAACAACTGAATTTAGTTTATGTTAAGTTTGGATTGTGTTGCATGCTCATTCAGTATTGTTTATTTCGTTGGTTAAATGTTTAAAGTTTTAATAATTATTGTTGAAAAGTAGTACTACTATAGAGTCTAGACTTGTTTAGGAATCCATTCATTGAAAGACATCAAATGGGAGAAACAAATACTGAAAAATCAATAGAACTTCGGACCGAAACACTGTATAATCAGAATCATATTAAAAACATTACTCCTATAAAACAGTTGGCGATAGGAAAATATGGAGAGGTTTGGGAAATGACCGCTCATTACAAACAGAGTAGAGACAGAAAATGGACTAGATTCAAATTTGCAGTTAAATTGATTCCACAAAAAACAAAAAATAATTTACAAGATTTTAATGAAGTTCTTGTAATGAGATCTTTACGTCACTCCAATATTTGCCATCTCTTCGATGACATTCAAAGTCCTGAATTGGAAACAATATTTCCATTTTATAAACTTGCAATGTTTCTTGAACTCTGCGATGGAAACCTAGAAACACTAATGTTAGATGTATATGGTCATATGGAAAATGGAATTGCATTACCCGAGCATTTGAGTAGACATTTGTTTAAACAACTGATAACAGGTCTCGAATATTTGCACAGAAGGAAAATCATACACAATGACCTTGTTCCTCGACATATCTTATATCAATTCAATGATTTGAATGACTCCCAAAAACCATTTGAGGAACGCTTTCAGTTAATGGTCTTTAAAATCGCAGACTATGGACTCTCACATCGATTGAGTCCTTTGGTTGAAGTTCCCGATCGGCCATTCCTTCCGAATACATATAACTTCATAACTTTGACATATGAGGACACAGACCAGAATTACCAAGAAGTGGATCTTATTGGTGAACAAAAAGTGTTCGATGTGGGAATGAAATGGGATATAATATTTATGGCGAATATGCTCTTCAAATATGCCATTCCTTTTGGTAACGATTTTAATGAAATTATGAAAAGAAGAGGACATTTAAAATATTATTTGGTTGAACTAATGTTACACAATTTGCGATATCAACAAATAATAAGCCCTGATTTGGTAGACTTGGCTCACAAAATGAATATGTGTCGTATCAGAAATAAAAAGTGGTATATGACTGCCTCACAATTTTTGGGTCATATGTTTCTCAACTAAGTTATAGTAATGGAACACAATTTGTATGGTTTATGTCATTATTTAAGTTCAAACTTTAATTTAAATACAATTTATTAAAAATATTTGAGTTATTACTTAATTCATTCAAAATAAAATACTTTTAACCCTAACTTTAAAATATTTAAATTATTAAAAAAATATTAATTATAATATAATTTTTTGTGTATAACCTGTTTAGCCTTTCCATCATTTCAATAGCCTTTCCATTAATTTGTTTCAATACTTATTCTAATCTTAAGATCAAAAATTGGGCTGAAGTTTAGTATTTGGGGACACGCCCACCTGGGGTAAGGTATATCAATGGAAACACCTGGGTCAAATGTTATAAAATATGCCCTTTATATATACAAATGCAATATGTAAAGGGCATAACTCACACAAAAATTAATAAAATAAATGAACATAACAACCTAAACTATCCTTATCCTAACCTAAACTTAATCTAACTTAACCTAATCTTACCTAACCCTAAACTAACCTGACTTAAACTTACCTAACCTAACCAAACCTAAACTAAGCTAACATTGGTTAACCTATGCCTATACATAGAATTTATAGAATATTTTAGTGTGAGTTATGCTTTTTGCTTCATACAAATGTATATTAGTGTTTATAAATGGCATATTTTATAACTTTTGAACTAGGTGTTTCCGGCAAGCCAAACCCCCACTGATGTGTTCCTCTACTCATAAGCTTTCCATTGATATACCCCACCCCGAGGTGGGTGTGTCCCCAAATACTAAACTTGTGCCCAATTCTTTTTTCTCTATAATCAGTTCATTTAAACATAAATCTCTTAATAATTTCTTGAATACAATTTACTCTGGTTAGATTTCTATTTTAATTTTAATTTTTTGAATTCATTTGTAATTTAATTAAATTTCAATTAATTTTTTAAACAAATAAAATGATTTTTGTTCTAAAATTTATGCCCACATTATATTCCTGTATATAAACACTGTAAAATGAACATGATTAAAATTTGAACTATTTTCATTATGAATTATTTTCTATATTTACTTTGAAAGTCCATAAAATTTCCATATTCATATACCTAGATACTACTTCTATTTGTAAATAATGTTAGAACAAAATATTTGTTCTAGACAATTATTGTTTACTTAATAATTTGTTCAAATAACAAAACAAATAAAACATAATCACAAAAATAACTTCTTGATAAAATATTTATTTGTTAACAATTTCATATAAACAAAAAATAAGCTAGAACATTTTCTGGTGAATTATCGTTCGATTTATTGAATTTTAAAAAATGAATCGAAAAACTTCGCGACAAATATTTATTAAAAGTAATGATCCGATCATTTATTCGAATAATTTGTTGTCATTTAAAGAACTAAAGACTCAAAATATTAATTTTAGAGACAATTTTGTGACCAAAAAACGTGTTCACACTTTGAAAGTAATTTTCGGACTCATCTGTTCGGCAATACTTATGTTTCAATCGCATAAACTTATCTCCGGTTACTTTAAGTATGAGACTATAATAATGATTGAAAACCAAATTCAAGGCTCAGAACAGGAATATCCCAGTCTAAGCATTTGCCACAGATTTCCCCAGGTCATCTTGAGTAAAGCTAATGGTTCAAATGTGTTCCGAATTCCAACAATACTGACAAAAGTATTTTTGAAGATTGGAATAGCTATTATGGACCAAGGTACTCCAAAAATGAGAAATGATTTTTTGAAAGATTTTAATATTTCAAAAGATATAAAACCAAATAAAACAAATGAATTCAAATACAAACATTCATTTCTACCCCTAAACGAAGAGAGTGTTTGGTGTGAATCTCTTAACAACAAGTGTTGGCCCAGTTTTCATTCCATAGGAGTTGTGTCACAATGTATGACATATTTCAGTGAAATATATTCAAAAGATTCCGATTTAAAAGTTGTCAGTCCTTTGAAACGATCGCTCGAAACTCAGAGGGATATCAATGAAGACATCGCCTATTTTGCCATAAACTTTACAAAAGCTAATGAACCGAAAACACCGGTCACTGATAATGAAATGTTTGTGGTGGTCCACCCGACCCACTCGTATCCTTCCATTGGAACAGAATATTACGCTTCGCGTCGATTCCTTATAAAAGCCAACCGAACGTATGACCTGTTCTTCAATAAGAGATTCATTTATAGTTTGTCGGAACCCTATATTACTGACTGCAAGAACTACAGTTCACCGCTTAACTCATCTGATATTTATGGGCTGTCCCGAGAGCTGTGCTTCGATCAGTGCAAAAATGATATGATATATAAACAATTTGGATGTTTGCAAGTGGGTGTCAAGGTTATTTATGGATCACAATATTCACAAATACAATACTGCAATGAAAGTGTCGAAATGAATTGGAGTACAGAAGGCATTCATTACTACGAAATGGTTGCGCGACACAACTGTTTAGAAAAGTGTAAACACGACTGCATTGAAGAGTTATATGACTTTGAGTTAAATGAAGTCGAAGACAGAGAACTGTCGATCAGATTTGAGGGTCGAAACCACTCAGAGATG
>JAQFZM010003483.1:0-11027 GCA_034695785.1 Galumna obvia
TTTCAAAGTGCGCGCTTGAAAATATGAATTATAATTGATAGTCATTGGTCAGGACCTTTTTATAATAGAGTTTGATCCAGATACAACGTATAGGGAAAAGTCAAATATTAGTTATATTTTTTTATTAAAAGGAATGATTTTTTTATGAGCTTTGTAATAGTATTTGAGAATGCATATATTGTATGTCACAACCTTGCCACTTTTTTCAATCCTAAATTATATTTTATCATAATTTCTATAAATATTCAGAAATATAGCTAAAATGAAATATTATTTTTAAATAGAAATATAATTTTAATATAAAATTTAATATAAAATTATTTTGATATTAGATACTTGTTATTTAGGAAAAAAAACAAATATTTTTATGTTTTTTAATTTTATTTTTATTTGATTTTTCTATTCTATTTTTTTCAATTCCAAAATTTAATCTAGAATTTATTTTTATATATTTTTTAATAATTAGATAAATATTGATAAAAATTAATTAACTGGAAAAAAATTAATATGTTTTCAAACTTTATTCAACTTATTTATCATTTTTATAATGAACTTTGAAATTTATTTATCTAAAAATTAAACAATTTTATCTATTTTACCAAATAATCTTTTTTATATTTTAAGGTTATATTTGATATATTATATTTTTACTCATATAATTTTTATATTTTCTACAATTCATATAATTCAATTATATTTCATTTTTCATTTTAATTTTCATTTAATTTTTCTTATTTTGCTTAATTTTAAGCATTCGTTTTGTGACATCTATAATATGTTCAGCGGCATCCTCTCTTATTTCATGGATCCAAAAAAATTTAGGCTTGTCATTCTTCGCAACGCTGTATTTTGCAAAGCCAAGTGTTCCTCTTTTGGTTAAGACAATGGCATCCTGTAAATGGAAACAAACAGTAATTATAAATACTAAATTACTATTTATTTTCACTTACGTCTTCTCCGAAATAGATAAAGTCTTCAACTTCTACTTTATTTTTTGACACATTATATGGATCATTGTTGGAGGGGGTGGCTACAGCTTTTTATATAAACCAATATTTTCAAGTAAAGTTAAATTTTATATTTTATTAACTTACCCTTTTTAGGTTTTTTAACAGGTTTTCCTCCTTTTTGTTTGAGCCTTTTAGATTTTGTTATTTTCTCTGCAATGGATTCGGTTTCGCTCTCATCAGAAGAACTGACTACAAAATCTTCATCCATGGTGAAGTGATAATTTTGGTAAAATTTTGTGTTTCTTATATATGTTTATTAATCTTCGATTTGATAAAACTCATATCTTATTAATTTATATTTTTTAAAAAAAATTTAATGGTTTACAACTTAGAATTTATCACATAATTGATAACTTAAAAATCTCTAAGAGTTTATATAATAATCAATTTCAGATATTATATTCAATCAAATTTGATAAATATATTTTATTTTTATAAGTTCCCACACTTTAATTTTATTCAGGGATGGAAAAGGGTTTTAGAAAAATTTTCAAATAAGACATCTAACCTAGCTGATTTTAATTAAAAATATATTATAAGATTAGAGATATGGATTATTTTAATCAAGATAAGAAAGTTTATTTATAGAAAATACATAATTACACTCCACCTGCAAGTTTTATGTACATTGATGTTCAGACCTATTTGTTCACAAAACCTGGTAAATTCATAAAACCAGGTGTTCATTATAAATTAATACAAGTTACATTATGCACTAATTATAAAAGAATAAGCACTCAATTTTGTCTGTTTAAGGATTTAGAAATTATTCAAATTATCTTTTGATTAAATTGTTATAGAAATTTTTAAAAAAGCCGTCAAATGCAATAAACGAACTATAAATTTGTATTCATTGATTATTTATGATTAACACCTGATTCAATCCTTTTTAATGAAATATTTACAATTACTTTATTTCTCTTATTTGATGATATTTAATAGTAATTATTATTAATATGTCTTAAGAAAAGTTTGAATTACAACTCGAAAACTTTATTTCACAAAACTTGACTTATTTTAATATAGATTTATATACAAAGGGTTTGGTTTACATGTCCACAAAAACCGACTGTTCATAAAACCTGAGTTCATAAAAGTGGGAATTTTTTTAAGCTTATCACTATGTAAGTGGTTAAGAAATCTTAACATAAGTTCACAAAACCTGGTCTGTTAATAGAACTTGGTGTTCATAAAACTTACAGGTCAAGTGTGATTTATAATTTTAAATTTAAATGAATTTTAATTGTCTTTCAGATATGACAATCAGAAAGTGTTTATTTCTACCACTATTAAGCAAGATTATATTGTTTTTTATATAAACAATGAAATTAATTCTGAATTTTCAAATACTTTGACATAAAATAAGTATATAATTTTTACTTTAAATAAATTCCTCCTATTGACCATCTCTGATAATATTTGATAATAGTACAGTTTTATATATGCAAGCAGGGATGAACAAAGGTGTATTTTTAAAAAATACCCTCCCTTTCATTAAAATAATCTCAACAGAATGTGCTTGAACATAGCTAATTATATAAGATTTTTAAAATTGATAAAAGGGGATATAATTTCACTCTACGAGATTTCGGCAAATACTTATTGAACATCCCTGTTATAAATTTTCTTTAATTCTAAGTACAAATTTGTTTTTTCATATATATATTGATATTCAATTAAAATTTAGAACAATATTTCTATTGTTCATAAAGTTTACAAATTGAATTTTGAAATAAATTATGTAAATATACTTCAAATATCATAAACAATTTTATCATATATTAGATTATCACAAAAATTGAGACAGTCTTTCTAATACAATGAATTTTATTTATAAAAGAATTATATAAATACAGTAAAAATATTATTTTATTTTAAAGTAATTTCAAGTAAATGGCTTTAATACCAAAAATACCTTATTCTCTTTCATATCAAAGTGCCTTTCAGCCAAAAATATTTGGTGTTTTAAATGATAAATTTATATATCATTTATTTTCACCTTTAAGTGGTAGAGATTTAGCCGAAGATGTGGATCACTTCCCTACCTTTGTTGAAATAATAATCCCTTTTGGAATTTGTTGCGAATTAAAAAGCATTCATTTTGAAGAAAATGGAGTATATTCAATTGATGAAAGAATGGAAAAAGGACTTTATAGATTAAGAGATGGGGAAAGTTATAAGATTACTTTCATTATACCAAAAGGTATGAATAAAAATGTAATAAAAAGGGGAGATGTTTTAGGAGCTCTTTTATTTAATGGAAATGTTGAACTTTTACGATATCAACCTGGAGGTAATACTTTAATATTAACAAATTTTAAAATAATTCTTTTTTATAGTAAATGTTCAAAATATTTTACGTTTTCAAAGGTTGAACCCTTTGGGTTCAATCCCTATACAATTCATTGGATCAGCAGGTATTGATCTTCCAGCAAATGGAAATTATATTCTACACCCTCAACAAACAATTCCAATTGCAACTGGTATAAAGTTTTCAATTCCCAATGGATATTATGGTCAAATTTTAGGCCGTTCTGGATTGGCTAAACATTTTCAAGTGGATATACTTGCGGGTAAATTATTATATAATTGTAAATTAATTATTAATTACTTGATAATTTTTAGGAACAATTGACCCCAACTATAGAGGAGAAATCTTTGTTATAATGGTTAATCACGGAAAAAGTGTTTTCAAAATTTCAACCGGAGATCGTATAGCTCAAATGGTTATTCAGCCATATTTGAATTGTATTATGGTTGAATGTAATTTGGATAGCACAAATAGAGGAGCGAATGGATTTGGTTCAACTGGTATTAAATCTGAGAATTTACCCATCGCAGAAAATATTAGTTTTGATTTTTTAGAAAATTCAAATATTATATCTAATCAAACTCATATAGAGAATATTGAGTATAAAAAAGAATTAGAAGATTTATACAAAATAATTGAATGATTAAAAATATAATTTAGTAAACTTTAAATTCAAAAGTTTTGCATTGAAATAATTTTTAGTATAATTTTTTCAGTTTCCCTATTGAAATAAGATTATTTTTATATAAATATATATTTTTTTCATAGTATGAGAAAGAAAGAGAGTTATTATAAAATTGTTTACTACATTACTGAGTATTTCATATGGACGGCTATCCTATTATATTCTTATTTAATCTATAATAAGATAGCCTTCCATTTGAAATTTTTTATAGAAACATCATCAAGGGAGAGATTGAGAGAGAGAGTGAGTGTGAGAGATAAATAAATTGAAAGATAGATAGAGTGCGAGAAAGATAGAGTTTGTGAAATAAGTGCAATTTATTTATAATAAATATTAATAATAAATAATTTTGAAATAAATATTATCTGAAAAGCTTTTTTACAAATCATCGCATTTTAATAGTAATTTAATTTTATGAAAAATATTTTTTAAATTTTTTTTAAATAATTAATAAAATTTAACATTTAAATAAATATAAGAAATAAAAACTATTGAAAAACACAATATTTCATAGAATTAAAAATCGTTAACATATTGTCAGAAATAAACATGCCAGGGATAAAAACCAGGAAAGCAGAGCAAGGTCATATTTTAATATCAAATAAAGTAACGCTTAATTTTTATATCTTTAAACCATACCAGGGATGGCAAAATGGAGGGTATTCCGGAATATCCCCCCTCGGAGCCAAAAATCGGAAAAATACCTTCACTAGACGAGAGTTAGAGGACCCCACCCCCCCTAGAGAAAGAGAGGAAAAAAAGAGAAAAAAATCCAAAAATTGCAAATATTTTTAAGAAATTTAAAGGAAGACTTCAATAAATGCATAAAATCATCAAAAATAATGATTTTACGCTCAAAAATTTGGTTCTCAAAAATTTTGAAAATTTTACAAAATTGCCTTTTTTGCCTGAAATTCTTAGTTTTTGCATAATTTTTGATGAAATGCGTTAAAACATGACTAATTAAAGTCATATAAGTAAGAAAATGTCTTAAAATTGATGTTTTATGTGTTTTTAAGCAATTTTGGGTCATTTTCAAAATACCCTTCCCTTATACCCCCCCTCCCTTAGCTTGGACCAAAATACCCACCCCTTATACCCCCCCTTGGATCTCGGTCTTTTGCCATCCCTGTCTTTAATGAATTTGTATTTATAAACATTTTTCAAATAATAAATACATATATCAAATTAACATGAAAAACACAATTGTATAATATTTTAAACTCCAAACAAAATAATATCAAATACCATTAAAATATATAAGAATAAGTATAATTTTACAGTAAAGGAAAACATTTCAAAGATATATAATTTCAAATAAAATGTTTTGAGTATAAATTAAAAAACAATTGAAAGTTTAGCTTTCAGTTTAGTCATAGTTTTATATTTTTAGTTAAATCAATAATTCAATATCACTCGTTTGTGATTTTAAAAACTTCTCAATAATGAAATTATTTATAATTATATTATTTTTTGGGATTAGCTTAAACCAGGTATTGATTAAATTGTTTCTTGATAATTAATTTTAAATTGTGTTTAGGAAGATTTTGATTATACAGATGAAAAGGTATGTTTTTATTAATTTTTAAAAAAAATCTATTTATAAATCAAAATCAAAACAACTTTTTATTTTTTATAAAATAATAATAAAATTAAACTTATTAGATATATAAACTTTAAATAATATATTTTATTCATAATTTTGACAAATTCTTATTAATTGATTTTTTAAACCTAGGATTTCGAAGAAAATGGTCAAATGATAATAAATATCACAAAAGATTTATATAATAAATCATTTCAAACAACAACATTGGCTTCAATTTATTCAACTATTAACTTTTCTTTAAAAAATGAAAAATTAGATTTGAATGAAAATTCTTTAAGTATTGCAAAGATCAAATCAGATAAAAGAAATCATTCAATTCCTATTTCTTTTACACCACCTCCTAAAAAAGAAAATATGGAACTTAATTCAAGTATTACCACATTTTCAAATATTGGAATCGTAAACCCTAAAGAAAACATGGAAAACATTACAAATGTGAATGAATTATTTGAGGAGAACTTTTTAATATATGGAAATATAAATTTATTTGGTGTCATAATTGGAATAATTGCATTTTCATTTATTACATTAATTTTTATTATAAGTATTTATTTTTGTAAAAAGAGAAGATCAAATTTAACTCCTAACAATAATTGGATTTCATTAGATAACATTTTAGAAAGATATGATTCATTGGAAAATGAGTCAATCTCTATTTCAAAACATTTTTTATATTTGGTAATATATCAAGGGAATTTTAATAATTATTTTTTATTATAATTTTAATTTAATAATAATTGATTTTATTAAATAAAACTAAATTACTTGAAAATAACTGAATTAATTAATATTCGGTAGAGGTCATATATAATACACAACAGCCGCAATTTTGTTTAAAGGCTTTGCTGCCTGACAGGTTAAAAGTTATTCGTTAATTGGCTATCTTTTCTTTGCAGTTTTATAAGATTTTTTTCAATTTCACTAATATCCGAAAGAATCCGGTAGACAATATTTTTTGAGAGAGGATTATCAAAAGAAAAAAGATTATTTTCCGGTTTTTGTGACATTTTTTTTAATTTAAACATAAGAAGAAATCCGTTTTGAATGTGATCTTTAAAAAAAAGTTGTTTAGAGGTAATTTGTTTGATGATATCAATAATTTCCCCATCAGCAAAAATATTTCTTATTCAATTTAACTCAGTGCGATGATTTTTCAAGAAAACTTTCTTTGGGTCTAATACAGATTTTACTTAATCGTTTCAAGAGCTCTTACCGGTTTCTGTTGGTAGCGATCGCCTTAGTGCTAAAGATACTTTTCATATCATGAAAGAGGCGCCCATATATGGTGCCGAACATGGGATTGAAAAAATAAATAACATTTTGAAAACTTTAGATAGATTTATTTGTTCAAAATGATTTAAAATATTTATCAAAATTTAAAATTACGAATTATTTAAATAAATTGATGACCCGAATTAATAAACCAAATGTCTGAAATGAATGAAAGAAAGAAATGAATGGAAAAGTTGTAATGAATTAATGGTATGTATGAATGAAATGAATTGATTAAACGGATTTATAATTTGATTAGATGAAACAATAAATGAAACGAAATAATTAAAACAAATTAGAAATATTATACAAATTTGGTTTCAGATTTGTGATTTAAACAACTTATTTTCAATTATGAATAAATATTTGATTTATTGTTTTTTGTTCGTTTAAAAATCTTTTATATAAGTTTCGATCTCGAGTTTTTCTATTTCATCCCTATCGGGATTTGTTTCGGTTTGATTAATTGTAGTTGTTTTTATGAGTATTGAATGAGTTTTTAATCCGTTGATCCCAGGACGGGAAGAATCCCCATTCCATTAATTTGAGCTGTCATTGTATCTGGAGCTTATTTACATGAATCATAAGTTCTAAAATTTCTGTAATTAGAGTTTAGAAGTTTAGATGTTGTTTGCTTGTCTGGCATCAAAGGCGATTAAGGTTTGGAAAATAATTCTGTGAGGGAAAACTATGGTCAATAATCTTTATCATTCAATTGGTTTCAGGTTCAATCAGAGAATTTCGTACTCTATAACAACAAGTTTCTTCATCTTCCAAGATATCTATAATTTTTTTCTTTTTTGATTTATCAAATGAATGGTTTCTCAATTGTAATCAAATAAATTTTTGCGATCAATGATATTATAAATATTTGAATCCATTATTTCCCATTCACAGACTTGGGATTGCAACAATATATAACATTTTGAAAACTAATAGATTTATCCAAGTATTGATTTAAAAAATTAATGGAAATTTGGTTATTTTTAAAATATATTACCTATCTTATTACCAAAGTATATAAACTCCTAGACATCAGTATTATTATTTTTGCTTATTCCTTAAGGATCGTTATTGACCACGGAAGGTGAAGCAGCATTTGGTGCTTTTTTAAAAGTCATATTGACATTTATAAATCATTAAATAAAACATTACTAACACTTTTTTGTTCTCTAAACAGACTTCACAGTAGGTTTAACGTTTTTCAAACCAATTATTTTTGCATTTTTTCCCGCCACTGAATCTGCTTCCGATTCGTCGTCAGAAGAGCTAAACAAATATTCCGGGTCTTCCATTGCTGGCGATTTGTAAACATCTAAACTTTCTAAATAGCCTTAAATACAAAATTACTTGCTTATCAGTTATCAAGGTTTGTCAAAAGATATTGTTTTTGGATAGGGTAGGGCAGAAATTTAAATAGATATCAACGCAACTTTTAATTTTCCAATATTTTATTCATTTGCTTGTAGTAAAAGGAAGTTTCTTTACCAATTTTGCTAACTTTATTAGTATACCTACTGAAAATCATCACTGTAAATAATATGGATTTTGGAAATACCCTAAATTATATCAGAGAACTTTCAACTAATTTTTTAATATTTTTAGAATATGATTTACTTAGTATTACAAAATAATAATATTTGTGCCAAATATTTCTATTAAGTTGATAAATTATTTAATTTCTTAATTTTCTCATGTCAATTAGTTTTTGAAATTTTTTTCCAATATCTAATATTTTTCATTTTATTAATTTAAAAAAATTACAGAATTTTTATTAGAATGTATAAAGGCTCTTAAATTTAAAAAAGTGACCAAGTTAGAATTCAATAATGCTAAGTTATTGTAAATTTGTATTTTATCATTGTGTCCACTCCTTGTTACTTAACTTATGTGACAATTGAAATTAATATTTCTTTATTTATAAATAATCAACTTGAAAATATTTAGCAATTTAACATTAAAACTTATAATTAATTTTGTAAATGTTTAGCATAAAATTATCATAATATTTCAAAATAAACAGGGATGGACACGGACCACAATCACAGGGTAGGGGTATACCAAAAGATTTATATAACAATTTACAGAGAATTATTTTTATTGCAATTTGTTACTACACTTCTTGGTTTCCAGGGGGAATTAAATTTGTTTTAAAGATTTTTCTCTATTATTCTCTTCCGTTCTATAGAGTGAACAATTAGATTTCACGGGAAAGCAAAAGCATTTTGGCTAAATATCCCCCGGCGACCATCGCTGACTTTTTCAAATAAAGTCTAAAATTTAATAATAAAAGATTATTTTAATAATTTCTTGTCAAATTTTTATCAGTTAATTTTTTAAACATTTTATCATTCAATTAGTATAATATTAGAGTACACTTTATACAATAATTTTATTATAATATAAAGTTATTTATATTAAAATAAAAAATTATAATTCTAAATATTTATAAATTTTATGAAATATTAAACAAAATTTAATTTACAATATATTTTCTGAGAAATTAAATAAATTAAGGGATTTTCTAATTGTATATAAGTTTCTAAAAAAAGCTATAAAAGTTCACATGCAATTCTGTAATGCATGACACTACAGAATTTCCGTTTTTGCTCTTAGCCGAATGTGCATTTATTCCACACTTTTTTGGTTAAATTAATCATAAATTTATCTATAATTTTTTCTCGCTAATTAATGGTAGTGATATATCTAAAAATTGTGTAAACTTTCCTACATTAATTGAGTTAATAATACCAATTGGAATTATTTGTCATTTAAAGTAACTTTTTTTGAAGAAAATGGATAACTTGTTAAAAATGAAAGAAGGGGAAAAGGTCTTACTTTAATACCAGATTGAAAAAATTATCAAATAACGTTTATATGCCAAATTCAAATGGACAAAACGAAAATTAAAAGAGGGTACATTTTAGGTTCATTAATTTTTTCCAATGTTGTCATTCCTATAAGATATATTCCTGAAGGTATGAAATTTATATTATGAAGGCTTTGAACTTAAAATTACCAATTTTATGTTCCTTAATTCAAAATTTATTTACAATGTTACGTTTTCTTAAAAATAATTTACGGAAAGAGAACAAGAGAATAAAAGTGTATTCGAATTAAATCCCGAGGCTTTAGATAACAATACTTCATCAGATTATTTAATAGTTGATTCTTTTTATATTCATTTTAAACTTTTAAGTCATTTTGGCTATATACCCAGGGATATTAATCCCTTAATTTTTTGCCCATTTCTAATGTGGTTCCTGCTCCCAAGGGAGTTGTGCAACCAGTAAAAAGTTTGACTTTTCAAAGAGCTGATCTCGCGGATGATTCTGATGACGACGAATACTACGCCTTTGGTGAGGAAGTGGACGGATTTTGAAAATTTCAAGTTATAACTAATTTGGAAAGTTTCAAAGAGACGAACTGGATTTTTTGCACTATTGTTTATTGACAATGGACTCGAAATCCCACCAATTATAAACAGATAGCCGGTAATGATAAGATAGAAACCCCAATATCATACTTATCTTATCCTAAACTTTATACTCCTGATTTATCAAATGAATGGTTTCTCAATTGTAATCTAATAAATTTTTGCGATCAATGATATTATAAATATTTGATTCCATTATTTCCCATTCACAGACTTGGGATTGCAACAATATATAACATTTTGAAAACTGATAGATTTATCCAAGTATTATGATTTAAAAAATTAATGGAAACTTTGGTTATTTTTAAAACATATTACCTATCTTATTACCAAAGTATATAAACTCCTAGACATCAGTATTATTATTTTTGCTTATTCCGTAAGGATCGTTATTGACCACGGAAGGTGAGGCAGCATTAATGCTTTTTTAAAAGTCATATTGACATTTATAAATCATTAAATAAAACATTACTAACCCTTTTTTGTTCTCTAAACAGACTTCACAGTAGGTTTAAAGTTTTTCAAACCCTCTGTTTTTGCATTTTTTCCCGCCACTGAATCTGCTTCCGATTCTTCGTCAGAAGAGCTAAACAAATATTCCGGGTCTTCCATTGCTGGCAATTTGTTAACATCTAAACTTTCTAAATAGCCTTAAATACAAAATTACTTGCTTATCAGTTATCAAGGTTTGTCAAAAGATATTG
>JAQFZM010003484.1:0-11027 GCA_034695785.1 Galumna obvia
ACCCCCCCTTTTGCCATCCCTGTTTATATAAACTTCTGACAGACTATCGAACCGTTGGATTTGAATTGTCCTTTAATTTTGTACATAACATTTGGACTCTTCTCGAGTATTCCTTTTGTCTTCAACTGGTTCGCGTTAAAATACCACTGATTTTTATTATACAGTCTTATTATAAAACTTCAGTATTTGCAGAGAATTTTAAGGATAATAATGGTGTAATTTTAAACTGCTAATAACTCTTTTGGGGTTTACAATCTATGGATAATAATGATGAAAGACTTATAAGTAATAACGGTAGGGATTATAATTGTGTATTGACTGTAAATACGATAACGCATTTGATGCTATTAGCGACCGGTACAAAAGCATATGATTTGATTGTTAACTCTTAATAACAATAAGTGACGTCGAATACAAATTTAACCCTACAAAAGTGAAACTAATGTTATTTACAAGACCTCATTGAATCCCATCTCTCATTCCCAAAAAGTGGTCGTTAATCCCTAAATTAGACCTGAGTTTGAATTTAATTAAATTATTAAAAATCTTTCTTGTATACTATTGTTTACTCGACCAAAATCTGTTGAGTAGAAGTTATGCTGCAAATTATAAATAAATATTATTTATTAATTAGTTTTATATATAAATAAATTTAATTAAAAGTAACTAAAAGTTACGGCTACTTATTTATTATAATGACTTCACTTCATTTAACAATTAATTATTGTTTTGTGCCAAAATTTTTATTAGTTTTATTCAATTGTAAAGAGAGGACAATAGTTGTATTTTGTTTTCTTAATTTGTTTTTTTAATTAAAAATAATCAATTAATTAATTGAAATTTATTTGAGTGGTCGCTAATAACTTTCTCTGCGTTATGTGTCTAACAATAGTTTTAGAACCCTTCTGTGAGCGATAATCACTTCGAAAGGCTTTTAATTGAATTCTATTCCTTTGAATATAATAAATTAAATTTTAGCCTTAATTTTGAATAAAATAATTTTCATTTAAATTTGAATTAGGCATAACTTAAGCTGACTTTTAATTTTTAAAAAGTGACTTTTCATTACATTAATTCAATTTTTAGTTCAAATAAAATGAATGACTTAAATGAGTTTTGATATCAAATAATAGCTTATATATAATGTCAGCACATAAATAGTGAATAACAAAAATATTTTCAAATCTAATTTACTGATAATATTTAATTTGTTGTAATGCTTATAACCCCAGTAAAGATTGAATGTCCAAGCTTAAATTATTTTAAAAATTTTCATCAAAAAATAATTATTAACATTTAGCAAGATGATTAGCAATATTTCTTAATTAAAAAATGTAAAATTAGTTTAAATAAATAAATAAACAGTATTAATAAACAATTTGTTTGACTCATACATTGATTAAAAGATAATATTAATGTAAACACCTTCGGATGTTTCATAAGATTTACATTCAAATAATTTCTAAATCTTCTGAAACATTCGTTGATATCAAATTTTAATGGTTTATAAAAAAATGACTACATTTGTGTTAAATTAATTTTTTTGGTGAATATTTTATCACAATTTGTATTAATAGTTTTCTCATTAAATCATTAAATTAATGGTATTTCCGACAGTAATTCTGTGCACAACTTTTACCACTAACTATACAATCACTCAATAGTTTATTATTAAAATTATTTCAAAAAATTCTTTATATTTGAATCACTTCTCAATAAACTAAAAATACCAAAATTCTAATTCATCGGAGACAACATTTTATTGACATTTAATGCAAACACTTAAACAAAAAGAAACAAAAAAATGGAGGAATAATTTCACACTTTTGTTTTCATTGTATGAAAACAGGTTTTAAATGACAAAAAAACTGACCCAAACAAAACCAAAGCACTGACTTTGGTAAACAACCTAGAATATTAAAGGTGCAATAAAAAGAAGTAAATGTAAGTCGACATTTAATTCACGCAAATGAGTTGATATTATTGGTTACTTGCTGTATATAACAATTATTTTTTATTAATTTTTTTGTTAAATGAAAAACATAAACATATTGTTTGATTAAATATGAGTTTTAAACATTTTTATTACATTATTTTAATTACCTTTAAATGATATTAGATTTTAATGAATTCTCTTATTATGAATAAATAGAATATATTTTCTTTTAAAACTTTTACCACAAGTTTTAACTTAGGTTCGGATTTTTTAAAATGCGCGCTTGAATAATTGATAGTCATTGGTCAGGATCTTTTTATACTAGAGATTGATCATGATACAACGTATAGGAAAAGGTGAAATATTAGTTACACTTTGATTATTAAAGGGTTTATTTTTTAACTAGCAAAGTAATGGTATTTAAAAGTAAAAATTCAAAATGCGACAAAACTGCGATTTTGTCCGAAGAGAAGTTTTAATTAAATATTTATACGGCTTTTCTGTTGAATGAATATAGTTTTTGTGTTGTTTAAGTTCAGCCGAAGTGACAAAAGTTTTGTTACAATTATTTTCATTACATTTAAATAATTTCAGTTTTAAATGAATTCTTTTCTTATGAATGTTTAAAAAAGATCTTTGAGAGCATGTTTTAAAACATCCGTTGATATCACATCTAAATTTTTTATATCCTGAATGTAATAATTTGTGTGGAATTAAATTTGATTTTAGATTAAATTTTTTATTACAATTATTGAAATCACAAATAAATTCCTTTTTATTAAAATGTAACGATACATGCTTATTTAGTTCTCCATTTGAAATAAATTTTTTAGTACATCCACTGAAACAGCATTTAAATGATTTAATTCCCAAATGATTTCTTTTGTGTTTAATTAAATCTGATTTTTGTATAAATGTTTTATTACATTCTTTGATTTCACAAACAAATTGTCTTTTATTCAAATGTGACAAAACATGATAATCTAAACGACCTTTTCTCTGTATCTCATATCGAGATTTGGGCCAAAGACATTTAAATTGTGTATTATTAATTGTTTTCTCATTACAATTAATGGTATTTCAATCCGACAGTAATTCTGTGCACAACTCTTATCACTCATTACACAATCAATCAATAGTTTAATATTATTATTAAAATTATTTTTAAGTAGTTTTATATCTGAATTAATAATTCTAAATGAATTAAAAATACTGAGATTATAATTTAATTGATACAACATGTTAGTCACATAAAAATATTCAAAAACAAAAATAAACTCAAAAATGGAGGAATAGTTGGAATAAATTGTTTTTCAGCTCTAAAACTGGATATTCAAATAACTACAGATTTCTTATTTCTTAACCAAATTTAATGATTGTGGCATCATTTTAAAGATATTGAGAAACTCTATTAATATATTCTTTTTACAGAAACAAAATTAATCAAGTAAATTTTTTATAATTTTAAAAAATTTAGTTTGAATACTTTTTAAACCGCCTAATATTAATATTCAAAAATTTAACCTTATATTTATCAATGGAGGGAGTCAATATATGTGTATGCAAAATTTTGTAACATTTCATTATATAGATTTAGAAATATTGCTTGTTAAGTTGCCCCAGATAAATTTTATAACTACTTTATTAGAAAATAATTAATATTTAGAATAAATATTACAAATTGCTTAAATAATAATATTTATTAAATATTTATATATTATATTTTTATTAAATTTATTAAAAAAAAATTCAAATTAAAATAAATGTTTTTCTATAATTAATAATTATATTTTAATTAAATAATATTTATTACATTAAATCGTTTATAAGTTAAATCTCTTCATATGTAGTTTGAGATTAAAGTTTATTTTAAAACTTTTACCGCAGTTTTCAACAATACATTTATATGGTTTTTCAATTGAATTTCTATTATTTTTATATAATTTGAGTTCACTTAAAATTGTGTGGGATTTGTTTCAATTATTTTCATTACATTTAAATAGTCTTAGTTTTACACAGGAATGGCAAATCGGGAGTAAAAATTCAGGAATATCCCCGTGAAGCCAAATATCGGAAATATACCCCTCTTAGACGAGATTCATAGGATCCCCCCACTCCATAGAAAAAGAGGGGAAAAAAGAAGAAAAATTTCGTAAAATTAGGCAAAAAAGAGGAAAAATTAAGAAAAAAATCAAAAGATGACAGAAATTTTGAAGAAAGTTAAGAGAAAACTTCAATAAATGCATAAAATCGTCAAAAATTGAGTTTAATGCTCTTATTTTGATCCTATAAAATATTGAAAATTTAAAAAAATTGCATTTTTTACCTAAATTTCGTAGTTTTTTGCATTAATTTTGATAAAATACGAAATTCATGTTTTAACCATATATAAAGTTAAGTCAATTTTTTTAAAAATAAATAATATACAGTTTGGCCTCGATTTTGGCCGATTGACGGTGTCGGCAAATTTACTGACCAAAATCGAGGTTTGGCTAAAATCGAGGTCCTTTAACATTAGAACAGTCATAGGACTGTGCTATTCGTGTTGTCAGAATAACCGGACAGAATCGATGTTTGGCCAAAATCGATGTGACCAAAATCGAGGTCTAACTGTATATCAACTTTTATAAGAACCCATTCTTTGGTGCACTCATATATTATATCAGGTCTTATAAATACAATAAATTTTTTAAAAATAATTTGAAAGAAATTACTATTTATTGAAATGAATTAAAACTGAAATTTATTTATAAATTAATTATTTTGAATGACTTTTGAAATAATTGTTTGAATTGAAGTCAAAGTGAAGAAACTCTTTACTCTTTTAAATGGATTTCTTGTTTGTGTCGATTCAGACTATCTTTTGATGAAAATACTTTTATGCAGTCCTTCCAATCGCATCCATATTTTACCCCTAAATGAATATTTTTCTTATGTCGAAATAAATTACTCGATTGAGTGAATCTTTTATGGCAACCATTGATATGACATTTGAAGGGTTTCTCTGCCGTATGTATGCGTTTGTGTTGAATGAGATTTGATTTTATTGGAAACGTTTTATTGCATTCACTCCAATCGCAGATAAATTTCGATTGTTTTAAATGAATAAATCTTTTGTGTGAATTTAAATATGATTTTTGTGTAAATGTTTTATTGCATTCATTCCAATCGCATCGATATCTCATTTTCAGATGAATACTATTTTTGTGTTCAGACAAATGACTCGATTTGTTGAATCTTTTATCGCATCCATTGATATAACAAACGAAGGGTTTCTCTCCCGTATGTATGCGTTTGTGTTTAATTAGATCTGATTTTGTTTTAAACTTTTTATTACATTCACTCCAATCGCAGACATATTTTCTCTCTGAGGAGTGAATAGATTTGTGTCGAATTAATAGAGTTTTTGTATTGAATCGTTTGTTACAGTCTTTGAGATCACAAATAAATTGTCGTTCATTTGAATGAATTAAATGATGTCTATTTAGATCTGATTTAGTGTTTGTGGTGAACCGACATTTGGGCCAAAAACACTTTAATTCAACTTTTCTTTTGTCGGAGTTTTCTGTTTCAGAGTATTTGTCGACTGTTTTACACATATTTTTAAACAAATTAAACACATTTTTATTGTTCTCAACACAAATCAAATCATTTTTAAAACTTATTTTAAATTCACTCAAATTATTATTAATATTTATAATATTTTGTAAAACAAATAAATTTTCATTGATTTTATCCATTATTTCAAAGCATTTAATAACTCATTGATATCATCGAAGAACAGAATGGAAGGGAAGACGGCCTTTACTTTCTTAAACAGTTATCCGAAACAATTATTGAAGAGTTTGTATCCTTTTATGGCGAAAATTTTGAGTATTTCTTCAGATTATTAAAAGCAATTTAATTAAATTTATAAAACAATACATTAAGTAAACGAAAAACACGTGTTTTTATTTTGAAAAAAACCAATCATTTGATACATAAATAACGTTAAATATAATCAAAGTTTAAACATTGCCAATCATAAGGGCGACGGTCATTGTATGGTGACATCTTTATTTTTTATTTGTCTATTATAAAAAAAAGTACGTTTATTATTTGATATGAAATCATCTAATGTAAAAATAATCATTTAATAATTTATGTAAAAATAAAGTCTTATCTGCCATACAAGTTGCACTCATGATGAGCTATGTTTAAGTTTACCTTACATTTGTTAGAAATAATTTAATTAATGTTTAATTAAAGAAAATATTTTGAAAACATTTGTTATTTATGAACACTAATTGTCAACACTTTTCGTCACTTTTTGTTTAAACTTTTATTGAAAAATTTGTTTGAGAAAAGAATTTACAAAATTGTTTTTTTATTGAAGATTAGCTTGAAAAAGGGCTTGTTGCCCCACCTAAAATTCGTTACGATTAATGTGTACAAAAGCCAATGCTTTGGTTTGTTTACTTCAGGAAATATGAGAATCGCTTTAAATGAATATTTTGTGATCAAAGGTTTGACTAATTTTTATGGTTTTATCTGAAGTATAATTACTTTTATCTATAAATTAAGGATTATTTAAGACAACCGTTTGTGGGAAACTATATTTCAGATTTGTCTTCAGGTGTGGATCACGCCTTCATAGCAGTAAATGCGGTTAAAGACTTGAAAAGCATTCAACGAATAATTCTTGAAAGAACCTTGCTCATATCACATACAGTGATTTCTGAAATTGGAGAGACTCATTATTTTGCTCTAGCTCCTCTAATATTAAAGCGTATTAAATTATTTTTTAATTCCAAATATGAATTTGCCTAGATTTTCTGAAAATAGAATATTTTTAAAATACCTTGTAAATTTTTTGAATAATTTGTATTTTTGTTTCTCAATATTTCTATTATTTTAGAAAAAAATTGGCTTGTAAAGTTCAAAATTTTTAAAATTCGAATTGATCTTTTTCAGTTCTTGGTTAATTTTATTGAAACTTAGAAATTTAATGTGAAACAAGTTACTTTATTAATTGGTAAAGTTTGAGAGAAATAACTCAATTGAATCAAAAATTAATGGCGATAATGTAATTTCTTATATTAAAATAAAAATGAATATTATGAAACATAAAGAGATCAAAGAAGTAAATAAATGGAGGAATAGTTTCTCGCTTTTCATGGACTCAAAACTGGTTTTACTTCTATTTCTGGTATTAAAATAATAACCAGTGACGGCCTGAGGGCTCAGTTTTGTTTTGTACAAACATTTGTCTTAAATATTTAATACAAATAAGTAGTAACCTTTAGCGCTAAAATTTCAAACCCTTTGTATTATTGTTTTGGTGTTCTATTTGTTTATTTAGTCTCATATCTTAACATTTTGTTCTGTTTTATTCGTATCTAATCTTGAAATGTATTACTTTTCACTATAATGACAGCGTCCTAACGATACCAGGACCTGGTCCTCACAGATAATAAATATTCATTTCTCTTCAGGCAATTCAATCTTCAACCATATTTAAAGTGATGTCACTTATATGTTTTATTTGTTTAACTATCCTTTCATCTATTTATACTTTGAAATAACCCCTTTATAAAATTTAAATGAAAATAACTTTTATTTCTTTTTATTAATTAATTTTATTATATTTAGATTTTATTGAATTCTGTTTTAAGTGTATTTTATTATATGCTTTGAATATAGTTTTAGTTTTAAAACTTTTATTTCATTTTCAACTAATCATTTAAACAGTAATTTTGTTGAATTATTGTTATTTATATGAATTTTAAATACTTTAAAATGTGTTTTAAAGTTTTATAAAAAAGAAAAATTTTATTTCATTTGAGAATGTCCTCATAATAATGAATTTATGTTAAAATATTAGGAAATAAAAATATATATAATTTTGTGTTTTGTTTTTTGGGGTATTTTAAGAATGGTAATTGAAAAGTAATATTTTAATTGAACTTGACAAAAAAAATCTGATTCAAACAAAACCAAATATTGGCTTTTGTAAACAACTCTGAGTTTTAGAGGTGCATTAAATAGCATTTAATGTAAGTCAATATTTTATTCAGTTAAATGAGTTGATGTTTTTGATAACTGTCTGTATATAACAATATTTTATTAATTAATTTTTTTGGTTAAATGAATAGTATTGAAATATATTTTGATTTAATAAATTTTAGACATTTTTAATACAATTTTTTTTCATTACATTTAAATGATTTCAGTTTTAAATGAATTCTCTTTTTATGAATAATTAGAGTAGATTTACGTTTAAAACTTTTACTGCAGTTTTCAATTAAACATTTAAACGGCTTTTCTGTTGAATGAATATATTTGTGTTGTTTGAGTTCTCTTGAAGTGACAAAATATTTGTTACAATTATTTTCATTACATTTAATTGATTTCAGTTTTAAATGAATTCTCTTATTATGAAAATATAGAGTAGATTTACTTTTAAAACTTTTACCGCAGTTTTCATTTAAACATTTAAACGGCTTTTCTGTTGAATGAATGTTGAAAGAATATATTTGTGTTGTTTGAGCTCAGCCGAAGTGACAAAAGATTTGTTACAATTATTTTCATTACATTTAATTGGTTTTTGTTTTAAATGAACTCTCCTATTATGTTGGATTAGATCAGATTTTTCTGCAAATCTTCTAAAACATCCGTTGATACCACATTGAAAAGGCTTATATCCCGAATGACATCTTTTGTGTCGAATTAGACTAGTTTTATATTTGAATTTTTTATTGCATTTATTGATATCACAAACAAATTTTTTTATATTCAAATGATTTGTTTTATGATTATCTAGGTAACACTTACTAATAAATGTTTTATTACATCCACTAAAACAACATTTAAATGGTTTAAATCCCAAATGAATTCTTTTGTGTCGAATTAAATTTGATTTTTGTTTGAATTTTTTATTACAATTTTTAAAGTCACAAAAAAATTGTTTTATATTCAAATGAATAGAATTGTGTGCAATCAGTATATCATATTTTCTGCTTTTAAACTGACATTTAGGCCAAAAACACTTAAACTGTTTATTATTAATAATTTTCTCATCAAAACATTGAATTAATGGTATTTCAATCCGACAGTAATTCTGTGCACAACTCTTTTCACTCACTAAACAATCACTCAATAGTTTATTATTATTAAAGTCTTTTTCCAATATTTTTGCTTTTATATTTAATAATTTATTAATATTACCAAGATTATATTTTATATGAGACAACATTTTAATGAAAGTTATGACAAAAACTTGAATAAAATATCCGATAATAAACAAAGAAGTGCAGCCATTAATGAATAATTTTTGTCGTCACAGTTTCATAACTGGTTTTACTACTATTTTACTCTTTTAAGTTATGTAATATTTTCCTTTCTTTTAGAGAAATATTTTAAATAAGTTTAAGGTTTAGTTCTTTTTTCAAAAGATGTTACTTGGTTATATTTCTTATTCAATTATTTAAGAATATACAAATAAAACGAATAGATAAAAATTAAAAAAAATTGATTAAAATATAAAAAGAAACATGCTCAAAATTTTAATAAATAATGTTTCAGAATATAAAAGAATTAGTTTTTTGTTATAATTTTATTTTGATAGATTCAAACAAAATAACATTTTTATACTTGAACAGAAACTAATTAAACACAAACCTTTGATATGTAAGTTGAGATATTTAGTTTTAAAACTTTTAGCACAATTTTCAAACAAATATTTTAAAGGTTTATCTAACTAATGTTTATTATTTATATTATATTTGAGTTTAGTTGAAGTGACGAAAGATGTGCTTATGCTATGTGACGTGAGTTAGCTCATTAAACTTAATCATATACAGTTATGTCTCCATTTAACAAGACACTATATAACAAGAGCTCGGTATAACAAGGTGAACTTAAAGGACCGGACGCTCCTATGAGTAGAGCAATGATAAATGAACTCAATATAACAAGATTCGATATAACAAGAAACTTGATATAACAAGGGTACTCTATTGTACGCATAGCATTTACTTTGTTTCGATATTACAAGAAATTACTTATTATTTAAGAGAATATTTTTTAAATAACTTTAATTGAAAAAATAAGTTTTCACTACCAATAAATGTAATTAATAAATATTGTTAAAAATTTCAACTAAACAACAGAAAAATCACTTATAAATTGAATAAAATTTTAAAGTAATTCAATTATTTGAAAAAAGTTATGAAATTAAGAAATTTTAAAATATTTTAAAGATGAACGGCTTTTAATTAATAATATATATGATATAAAACATCATTATTTATATTATAATTAAATATATATAAATTCACTAAAATTTCAATATCTCGATTTAACAAGATAATCTAGCTGACAAATGCGATCTTGTTAAATGGAGGCTTAACTGTAATACTATTTGAATGAGTAAGGAATTTATTAAAAAAAATTATGATGTATAAAATGAACTTTCTTTTGATAAGTGAATGTAAAGAGAACGAAGAAATAGTATTATTTGAAAAGGGTTTAATATTAGTGAAAAGTATAATGTTTTATATGAATTTAGCTCTTTATCCTAACAAAAAATTTGTGAATTAATTCAGTTAGTATAACAAAATATTTCACACCTTGTGGCTAAATTAATAGGCCTGCATTCGAGCCAAACTTATTAAAGCCATTTAGAACAAAATTATTTAAAAATATTTTTTTATTGACAACATTTATTTGCAAACAAAAGAATTAACCTTGTAGTTGCCATGGTGATAGGAAATTATACCGAAAAAAATTTATATGAGTACACGCGTCAAGAAGTCTAGACCTGGATTAGAGTGGACTCAGGTACTGTAAAAGTTTAACATTGTATGCAAATATAAAGTCGTGATCAAATCTAAGTAGGACAACTTAAAAAGCTATATTTCTTAAACTTCTTGATGAAATTTTACCAAATTTTGTGTGCACATACATTTACTCCCCCCATTGTTATACAGTCAACCACAAAAGATGGGGGAATAAGCACATTAACGGGAAAATATATTTAATATAAAATTTCTATTTCTTAACCGATTTTAATGATCTTGGTGTCAAATTAAAACATAAGATGTCCGCTATT
>JAQFZM010003485.1:0-11027 GCA_034695785.1 Galumna obvia
TCAGTGGTTATTCGTTTTATAAGAAAGTATACATCGTTTGGATGACTGAGAAATAAGTTAATGTCTTTCAATGCAATTGAATTTTGATGTGAAAAGTGTTGAAACAATTGTTTTAAATGCGATATTCGATTCTCCTCTGAAGTCAAGTATTTATCAAATGATCGAAGAATTGATTTTTCATTTATTATGAATTCTTCCAAAGACTTAAAATTTAAATTAAAACATTTTATATATGAATTAACCAAGATTATTAAAAATAACTTAAAAATAATTGCTTTCATTTTTGTTGACATAAATCTAATTAATTATTGAATTATTAACAGAAGTTTTCTTTATGTACTTCTTTATAATTATATAAATTAATTACATTTATATCTAACAGATATCAATCAATTCTAAGTGATAATAACTATAAAATGTTTTATGCTTGGTTATTTTACATTTATTGTGCCTGAAGTACTTCATTGAATTATAAGTTATTGTTGGCTCTAATATTTTTTTTTTGATTCAGGTTTTCTAGTTATGAGATTATTATCTGATCATTGTTTAGTTTATTCCTAGTTATTTAATTAATGAATTCAGAAAATATTATTTACTACAAGATTATTAAATTAAATTAATTTTGAAAATATGTCTTATATAATAAATATTGGAATACCTAACAAGATAATTATTCATTTTGATACATAAGTTCAAATATTTAAAATTTTAAAACTAAATAACTCCACCTGAAAAGCAAGAGCTTTTTAATTATTTTTTAAAATAATAATCATTTTTTTAACATAAATATTAAATTAAAAATATTCCAAATTTGTCTTTATATTTTATATTAAATATACTTACAGATACCATAAGAGCTGGTCACACTTAATTACAAACACATATTCGGCCAAATAATAACTGTTGCCACATCTTGTTATAGAGTCCAAAGTTACAGTATAGCCATCTTTCATACACTGTTTATTGAAAAGGTAATATTTCATATTGCAATAACAAACACCATAATTACAGTAACTGTAATTGCCCATTGAAGAGTTCCAACAATTAGAATCAGATGAGCATGTTAAGATGGCAATAACCCCCATGATCATCAGAGAAATTAATTTAAAGGGGAACGGGCCATTTATCATTGTGATTGGGCAAGGGGTATTATTATATTTATTCAATAGGTATTTATTGCCCCCACCTAACCCTATTTTATTTTGGAAATCGATGCGGTAGAAATTTTATAAAGTTAGATTAAGTGAAGTTCTTAACCATTAGATCAATTGGAGAAAATCGAACTTTGGACTCTTATTTAGACCCCGCCCACCAAATTTAAAAATCTGAAATTCTCAGCATAGATTCAGCTCAAAAAAGGCAGTTTATAGAGAAGTGTCTATAAGGTTCTCGTATTGGATCTCGAGGTTTAATTTTTGTTAAATTTGAAAAGTAACGTCATACCCCAATTAATAGACACAGTTTTAAAATGTTATGCAAATCTTTGTCAATGAGTTTATTTATGATTAAATATATTGTTTTTTATCTAAAATAATGAGAATCACTTAGCATTAAGTTCAGCCAATATTTGTGCTGTGATACAATTATTCTTAGTAATGTTAAGTAACTGAAATGTTTAGATACTGTTTTTATTCATGATTTTTTTTGAAAAGGATTTGTTTTTCATCAATATTATTGAATGGGAATTCATTTAATCCGATGTTAATTAACTACACATCGCAACAATTCATTCAATACTCTTTAACATTCGTAAGAATCGAATTATTTGTTTATTTGATTTAATGACATAAAAATTTATGCATAAAACAAAGCATTGAAATTAAATTTGCTTAGAGCTACTTAACATTATACATGTATAAGAATAAACTTTTCATAACACAACCTTTTGATAACCTTCAAAGCGAAAAATAACAGTTTTGAATATATTATCTATATTTAGTTGTAGAATTTGGTCATGGGTAATGCTAAGTGATTCTCATTATTTTAGATAAACAAGGTTTGAAGGCAAAGCCATATCCACTACATTTACGAGCATTTATCAAAATTTAATATATTTTATATTGCATTCATCGCTAATCGCGAAACCCAAAATCGCGAAACCCATAATCGCAAAATCGAAAATCGCGAAACCCATAATCGCGAAGCCCAAAATCGCGAAACTCAAAATCTCGAAACCAATAATTAACGGGATAATTTAGTTTAAGTTAGGTTAGGTTTGATTAGGTAAGTTTAGGTTAGGTTAGGTAAGGTTAGGTTAGGTTTGATTAGGCTAGGTTAGTTTACTTATAGGGTTTCGCGATTATGGGTTTCGCGATTTTGGGGTAATCCCATTTTATATAATGTTAAAATTTCATTATGTTTAAACTTAAAGAATGGTAATTTTATAAATTTTTGACAATTATTTTAGTTTCCAAATGGAATAAGGATGAGTAAGTGAGAGAGAGAGAGAAAGAACAGCCTACCACTTCCCTAGGTTTCTATCTGAAATACAAAATTTTCATGTTACAAACAAAAGGGTTGATCTCATGGAAGAACAAAACCTACTTCTCCTTTTGATTCAATTTAATGCGCTGCATACCAAGGGCGTGTAGTATATGTTGGTGGGTGCGAAACGATTACATATACTACACTTACTATGTAAATGTAGTGAAAAATAAACACTTTGTTAGGGCTTAAATTTATTATTTTCTTATGGAGATACATATTATTTTATGAAATATTTTATATTTTAATAATAATTGTTATTCTTTGATTACCTTGAATATTTTATTTCATTTTACTTTAGTTCTAATACTTTATTTATATTCTGAAATAGAATTCTATTTAAAAGTAAATAGATAACATTTTGATTAATTGTTTCTATTTTTATATTCATTTGATATAAACTTTTGTAAATAAATGATTGATAAGTAAAGACATAGCTAAATCTTTAATCAAAATTGAATATAGAACTTATTACTTCTTTATTTTTTTCTTATAAATATTTGGTATACTTTTTCCTTTTTAATTAATACCAGTTAATTTTAGGGTTTGAAAATATTTATTAATTTATTAATATTTCGTAAAAGTACAGTAATAACTCATAAATGAGCTAGATGATTTCAATAAGTTAAACAATAAGAAAATATTTAAAATTTCAATCAAAATTATAACTTTCTGACTATCAATTTCAATTTAGTCGAATAGAATTATGATGAGCAAGATTTAACAATTTCAAACTATAGACGATTTATTATAGCACAACTAAACATTATATTCAAAGGAAATTCAAATCAATTATTGATTATATTAAAAAAATTTAAAACCGAATATTATACTATAAACTTAATCGAAGTTTTAATAATAAATTCTATCAAAAATTTAATAGGGCCGTCAGAAAAGTGTTCCATTTGAATTTGTAATAAAATTAAAATTACTTAACCGATTTAAATTCTGTAAACGGTTTATGAAAAAACTATTTAATATAGTTTTTCTTAAATTATAAAATTTAAAATAATCTTGGTTCAACAACTAAATATAAAAGACAAATGCTAGACACTATGCTGCAGGCTGAATTTTATTAGTTTGAACAAATTTTTTATATGAATTTTAAAGAAGAATAAATCCTGTTTAATATGACAACAAGATCATAAAAATCGATTAAGAAATAAAAATGTAGTGCCCATTCGAATATCAATGTCTTAAAAATAATTACCCATAGAGAAATATTATTTAAATCTGGGTCACTCGATATCAGAAATATTTTGTGAATTTTATGTAGATGATATTAATTGGAACAACTTTGTTGCTTAACACATTTTGATCAAAGCTAATATATAGTACCCAGAGGACACTAAATTTGGCTAAACCCCTATAAAATTAAGCCATTTTTCAAAATTTTGGTTCCCTCTGGTTGATTTATCTTAGGTTTAATCAAAATGTGTCTGGCAGCAAAATTGTTTCACTCAATTATTTTTCTTCAAAAATCATAAATATTTTAACAAATCAGGTAGTTCAGATTTCTTTAATATTTCTCAATGGGTCTTTTTGCTAAAAACCTTAATATTCGAATAACTACGATATCATTATTTCTTAACCGATTTTAATGACATTGGTGTCATATTAAATTTATACTTCTTCTAAATTCACATATAAAATTGGCTCAGGCTATTAAAATCTAGCCTTCAGCATAGTGTCTCGCGTTGGTTTTAATATTTAATTTTTTAAGCAAGCTAATTTTAACTTTCATAATTAAAAAAAACTAAATTAAATAGTTTTTTCATAAAACGTTTACAGAATTAAAATCAATTGAGTAGTTTTAATTTTATTACAAATTAAATTGGAACTTTTTTTTTCTTACGAACCTATTAAATGGATTTCACAAATATGAAATTTTTAATAAGTCATAATTAAAGCTCGAATTTATAGTTATTTATTCACCGCTTCATAGTTAACTAAATAGTTAAGATAAATGGCTTAAATAGTTACTTAAATAATGATATATCAATAATTATCCGGAATTCATACAATTGAATAGAGCACAGGTAACACTTTACTTATAAAATTGGTAACACTTTTAATAAAAACTATGTTATATGTGCATTAAGTAAATATTATTTTTATTCTGGAATTAAAAGGTCTTCTATGGAAATTTTGAATTTATTCACAAGGTACAAAATTGTTCTGGACGACAGATTTTAGACTTTCTTTGGGTTTCTTGTCTGAATATCGATGAATTTTAGATTTTAAAGTCGTTTTCATAAACTTTATGATTGTATTTTGTTAAGAATGTATAATGATTTAAATCGAGTCACATTTGGAGAATTAACTCAGGCAAAAAAATCAGTATTTAGAGCAAAATTTTCATATATTGTATGCCTACCATATTTAATTTTTTTCAAGTTGGAATAAAGGTTTAATTAACTTTTGGAGTGGATTCCGTTATAAATATAATTAATTTAGATAACTTTGGCTGAAGTAATACTTTTTTGAAACTTTTCTTTGAGGATTGCCTATCTTTCCCTCCAAAGGCTAACAGTGGTTATATATCTAATTTCCTTCCATGTATGTCCTTGGATGTCAATTTTTTGACATTTAATTTATTGGCAAACTATTGTCTATTAATCGTATGATATAATAAAAAGTAAAAAACTGAAACCCTTTTTCGGGAACGGCTTAAAAGTAAGTGTCTTCCCTAAGAATTATATATTTTTATAAAATTTTCCAACGATTAATTGTCTAACCCCTAATTTTAACCCTTCCATCACTTGAGAACTAATAAATTAAGAAATAAGCCTAAAAATAATTAATACTTTATTAATTTAACTCTAGATCATTTCTTCACATATTGTTGTGATCGCGCGCATACCACAGCTATACTCAATTCAAAAATTCCGGATAATTATTGATATGTCATTAGTTATTTATTTTCATTATAAAATCACTTTTAAATAATTTATTTTGCATCAAAATCAATTATAAAATATGTTTTGGGTTTTTTGTATTTAAAATACATAAATTTAAATTGTTTATCAAGAAACTGGAATCAATATTAACAACTAGAAAGAATTTCTATTCCTTTTCATTCCTATTTAATCATACAAATAACATCAAGGGATGGAATGGGATTAGGTTTTATTTGTGTTGAGAAAGAATCCAGATTTTTGAATCCCTATTTTTATATCAGTAGTTAAGTGACTCCCACAAAAATTATAATAAGACAACTAAAAGTTTTTTTTATTTAAAACAATACCAATACAGTTAACTCTCCTATCTTGAATTCTAATAAATTGAATTCAAGTCTATCTTGAACTGAATTTGTAAGACCCGATTCCCTACCATAGAAACCCTATTAAATATTCTCTCTTATCTTGAACCTATTAATTTTTATCTTGAATCCCAAAGTCGGGTTTCATAAACTATTTTGTGTATATCTAAACTTGAATGTTACTTAAACTAAAAATTGAAATAGAGTTTTTAAAATTAATTTATAAAATATTTTTGTCAGAAAATGCCTTTAAAAAGAAAATTTAAAAAAATGAATTACTTGTTGATTATAATCAATGTAACAAAATTTGTTTATTAATTCATATTATTCTTAAAATTCATTTGTATTATTCATAAAATTAAATATTTTTGTTACTTTTTCCAACTTGAATTATTTCTATCTTGAATTCAAAATCCGCATACTAACCGAATCAAGGATAGGAGGGTTAACAGCATATCACAAAAAATTTCTATAACTCAAAAATATTTTATTTTAATCGTTATAATTATTTTTTTATAGAAAATAAGATTTTAAAGATTATTTTGTTTGATTTAATCATGAATTAAAATATTTAATTTAATCAATGAAATTTAATATTTAGTTTCAACCACAATACATGTTTTTCATAAATTATATACATTTTTTCTCTAAAAAACTCCAAAAAGTTAGGTATTTTTAAAATAGTTACTAACCTTCAAAATATTTATTTATAGTTAAAATAAAATAAGACTAAAATTGTCCTAGTTGCACGATCGGTGTGCATACTAATATTGGAAGTGATAGTGCAAACCACTAAAATAGTTATCATAGTTAAAAATCCAAGCTTTACTTATTATATATTTTAATCATCGTGTCTGGCGATTTGCATAATTTATATAATCCTTTTCTTTAATTCAATACAATTATTATTTTGTTTTCTAACTTATTATTGTCAAAATTATATAACTAAATTGTTCTTGTTAATAAAAATTTTAAGCCTACCAATTTTCTGTATAAAATATTAAAGGTTACTTTTAGAAATCAATAATATTTCTGCAAGAATACATTTTGAAAAAAAATTAATTTAAATGAAGTTTTATGAACACAATTAATATATCTGACAGAAGGGTTTCATAATTTTTAAATTTTATTGGTTTAATTAATTAATTAATAAAAATATTAACTATCCATTGTCTCATATATATTATTTAATAAAAGATAACTTGTTCAAATTAAAGTTTAAAAATTTTCAATTTTTAATATCTTGTAGAATATTATTTCATAGAAGAACAAAAATATTTTCTTTGCTAGACAAATTTTTTAATTATTCGAATAGATTAAATTAATTAAAAAATATAGTATCAAGGATGAATATGAATAAATAAGATTAAGTATCAAACATTGACGAACTAAAGCATCGAATTATGGACAGCCATAAAAGCATCACTTAATGATAGTGATAAATATAACCCATATAAGTAAACATGAACATTTTACCAGACTCTTACCATTAGGCATAAATTTATTACAAATTATATCAACAAAATATTAGTGAATTTTTTATAAAATTGAAACATATTTTGTTTATATTATTATACATACGAAACACATATTAAGAATTTATATAATATCAAATGAAAATTAAATTGAATATAAAATAAACTTTACTTTGAAATTGAATTTCAAAATATTACAAATAATTAAATTCCTTTGATGTAACTCTATTAATATTGAGAATTTTTTAAGTTATAATGGAATTAAAAGCATAATTATAATATAAAAATTTTATTGTTTAATAAAAATTATATAAATTAAATTTTAACTTAAATTTTAAATAATATCTTTGACAAAAAGTCCATGACGATATAATGATATTTTAGCTTTTTCATTTATAGACCTGACATTTTTTATGAAACCATAATTAATAGCAATAAGCTTAGTTGTTCTAGCTCCTACAATCTCATTACTAACAATAATTTTAAATCTATTTAAAGTTTTCTGGTCATGATTATCGATGTCAAATGTATGATAATAATAAACATAAACGTCAGTTCCTTTGTTTTTGTTTAATATTGTTGTTAAGGAACACGTTCTGCAAATGACTGTAATATTGAAATTAAAAAAATATGTTAATTTCTTTGAATGTTTGTCAAACTGTTTTAGTTTATTATTTAATATTTCTTTAGCTAAATTCTTGCAAGTTGTTAAATTTTTCATAGTATCATGAACAAATTGACTTTCAATAGTTATATTTTTACGAAAATCATATAAGTGTTTGGCTAAATGTTTTCTAATCACATCTAAACGACATTTAATATCATATTCTTTGATATTATTTTCCAAATCATATAAATCTTCAACGGGAATGAATTTGGCTTGCTCATAAATCAATTTAACATTTTCGTTTATTTCAAACTCATAGTTAGTTAAAGAATCAATCTGCTCAAGCAAATCATCATTATTATTTAAACTTAACTTTGAAAAATATGACGAACTAGATAAAGTTATATTGAAACTCTCTTTAAAATGTTCAATATAGTACAGGGTATAACCAACTGGTTTTAATTCCAATTCATCTTTATTACCCAAACATATATTAGGTAACTCTTGAAATAAATCATAGGCATCCAGGAAGTTTTTTGGAGCAATTTTTAGTGGAACATCTGAGAAGACCGTTGCTTTAACTTGATGCATTAACTTTTTATCATTTAAAGTAAAACTTATGCCATGTTTAATCTTTTCAAGTATACGATCTATATGATTTTTAACATCTTTTCTACTTATTCCTGGAACATCTTGCATATAATCAAGGACAATATTAATCCTTATACCCCAATCTATATTTAATACCACATGAGTGGCTTCTTTCGAACCAACAAAAGTTCCATTAATATTAATAGAGTTATTATGTGCATTACATCCTTCATAAAATACTACTATAATTCGTCCAAGCACAAATTTGTATTTATTGTTCTCTGGTTTATCCGTGAATAAATATCCCGAACCTTTAGCATCGGCCAAACCCGACAATAAACTAAGTCTTTCGACATAATTTTCATAATTCGAATTCATTCCAAACATTTCAAATAAGTTTTTGTAATTATATTTTTCTGTTGAATATATTTTATTCAAACGTAAGTTACATTGATATTTTTTGAAGTGATAACTTGATCCATACAAAGACTTTTTAAAAACATTGATGTTTAGAAATTTTCCAGTTTTAAAGTCGTATAGCTGCCCACAATTTGCATCTCTTCCAAACGCTTGAATATAAGCTTGTTCCTTTATTTAAAATTTGAATTAAATGCAACATTACAAACATTGTCCGCAGGAATATTATTAAGATTAATATGAAAGCTTTCTAAAATATGCTGGATAATAATAACGAAAAAATATCAATTAAAAATTTACGCATTTCATAAGGAATTATAAATTAATTGGTAAAATATCACTTAATGTAATCCATGTTATTCATTTTCCATATTTATTGGTTTTATGGTAAATCTTCATAATATTCCTAATAGGATACGCATGGGCAAACATTTATCGTTAAATCCAAAACCATTTAAGGAAAAGGTTTAGTATTTATTTTAACAATTTTATTTAAAATAAGGTTTGAAGCAAAGCTATTAATCACTACATTTACGAGCATTAATTTAAATTATTTATTCCTAAAATAAATTAAGCATTTTATTTCTTTTAATTAATAAAGATTTGTGGAAATAAGATTCATTGTAGAGATATTTGATCAAATTGAATCTTTATATTTCATTAAGTCTGTTTATAATATGTTCCATAAATGGCTTATTCACAACCGATGAGTTAGCAGTATCTTATAGATTATATTGATATTAGAGAAAGTAATAAAAAATATTGTATTATTTTATACCCTCTCTATTTGAATATAATATATATGGTTGTCCTAAAAGGCTACCACTTTTTTATAAATAGTAAAAATTTCATGAGTTATAAAGAGTGTACAATAATTTTGGTGTGTCACGTGGTTTGCATGTAAGTGTTGGGCATCAAGTATGCTTTAAGCTAAAATCCCTTAAACTTTAATGTGTTATATAAAAGTGCTCGTTTTTGATGTTCAACTTTTACATGCAAACCACGTGACACACCAAAATTAATGTACACTCTTTAGAAGTTTTGAAAGTTACATAATTTTGGATTGTCGCAGTATTTGTAAAAGTCACTGGAGTTGTGAAAATAATAGAAGTTGTAAATGTCAAAAGAATTGTAAAGGTCACAGGAATTGTGAAAACCACATTTGCTAAAGTCATAAATTTAATTAATTGCAAAACTTGTATGCCACAGTTATGTTCCGTTATACATAAATATATTGGATTTGAAAAAAGGACATCTTTCATATCTTAATAACAACTCCATTAATTATCAATAAAACACATGAAATTATATATAATTTTATAAGATTTTGGTTTGAATTCGTATATTGTAGATTAAAAAACAATATACTTTAATCTCCAAAGAGATAAGAATAAAAGTTTGACTTTTAATAAAAAAATTATTTTTCTAATCTTTTTCTCAAAAATGTAGACATTCAGAAAGAAGAAAATTTCACATTCTTATCAAACCTCCAATAATATCGATTATCAAAAAAGAACATTAAGTTACATATTAGTTTGAAATTTTTTTGGTGCATGAGTTATTTAGGTTAGTGTAAAAATTTATATACGTTAATCTCCAAGGGGATATTACCAAAGAGATTACTTCTACATAGAAAAAAACCCAGATTTATTAAACCTCCGATACTATCAAATGATATTATAAACAGACTCATTTTTATAAGAAGAGATATTGCCTCATCTTTGTTATCAGAATAGTGGATTTCTATTAAGAGTACATCATATATACATAATCATATATGTATTTCGTTCGTTACTATTAAAAAAATAGACTGCTATAAAGTGTACATTCTATATAAATGGTTCGTTATTATCAAAAGGGTTGACTTCTATAGATTATGTCCAATCAATACTATACAATAAAGCATAGATGGCTAAAGGAGCCGACCTCAGGGAGGGCATCAGAGGGGGTATTTTGCCTCGGCTCAGGGGGGTATTAGGGGGGGGGGGTATTTTGAAAATGACCAAAAAATCCTAAAAACGCATAAAACGTCGTTTTTAATCTGTTTTCTAATGTATATGAGTATAATTAGTCATATTTTAACGTATTTTATCAAAATTTATGCATAAAACTAAGAATTTTTGACAAAAATTGCATTTTTCAAAATTTTCTAAAAAAATTTTCACCAAATTTTTAACTTAAAAACTGTAAA
>JAQFZM010003486.1:0-11026 GCA_034695785.1 Galumna obvia
ATCCAAAAGTATGACAATTTTTGTGAAATACATCGACGGCAAGACTTTAAAAGTGAATCCCAACTATACTATCAGTTATTTAAAGGCAACTGAACACAAACTGTGAATACTTCATACAAATTATCTTCAGCTCATTTTTGAAGGCAAACCAATTAGAATAGGCTTTTACACTATAAAGTTCAGAACAATTCAATTATTTACCTTGCACAATACGGACTTTTTTTGTGAAGGTTTCGCTACCTTTGCTTTGAAAGTAAAGCCCGACTACACTATAAGATATCTGATGGCAAAGATTGAGTTCAAAACAGAAATTCCTATCGAACGCCTACGACTACTTTTTGGAGGTAAACCATTGGGATTAGACCACTCTTTCTGATTATGATATTCCAAATGAGAGTACACTTCATCTTTTAAATCCACTCAGAAGTTGTTAAATTATTATGTTCACCAAGGACATTGTTTTATACTCATTATTCTATTAATATATTTGTTTATTAATATATTTATATAATTTAGGCTAATTTTTAAAATTAATTTATAATTTTGTTCTCTTATTATTATGCGCTTGAAAATATAAGCTAATAAAAAGTATACCTTGATAAAATGTGGAAAAAAATTAAACCACTTACAGTTTAATAGATTAATGTTTAAACCCTTTTTAAAAACATTGAGATTTCAAAAAAATTCAAAACTGGGACATCTATTTCCGATAAGCGCTTGGTTCTAAACAACTGGAATACAATCGCACTCTTTCTTACTATAATATAGAAAAAGATTCTACACTTCATCTCGTTTTAAGACTCAGAGGTTGTATACTATACAATGTATAGTATGTAAAAGTTTTTAAATGTTCTTCTCATGTTATATTGACCAAGGACATTATTTCATACTTTTTATTCTCTAATTATATAATTAAAGTTAATTATTTAGATTCAAAGAAGTTCGGTGTAATTGTGTTCTTTAATTTCATATAATATTAGCAAATATTTGAGTGTTTAAGACTTAACTCAATATCATTTTTTTCATTGAATTTGAATTTTAAACAAAAACTAATGGCAAACAAAGTTATGAAACACAAAACATATTTGAATCACTGATTGTAGTCATTAAGTTTCATATAAAACACTTTCTACAAGCTCAGCTTGATTATAAATGAATCTTGCATATTAACCTTTAGACACAATCAAGTATATCACTAATATTCACGACTTTGACTCAAATATACCAAAAGAATGAGTCGAATAAATTTCAATATATTTTCATTCATTTTCACATCAACTCTGATTGTGTGACAACACTTTGTCTCTAAATTATTAATAATTATTAACCATAAAATTGTTGGACATTGAATTATTACACTAAGGGAAATAATGGTACAAATTGAACCTTGCAAAGCTTTCATAAAAACATGCATATTTGAACTATGAATTTATTTAATGAGAATGAAAGTTGATATAAAAATAAGTAAAACATTCATGTTCATATGCAAACTGCCAGGTTCAAACTATGCATTACTATTGCTTACTAACTAGGACAAAATTTACCTTTTTTAAAGCTTTAAATGCCAATTTAAACTAGCCGAATTTTACGGGAACAGATGTCCATTCGCCAAAAATAATTCAACTTATCAATTTTATAAATCATAAGCTTTCTATAGATACCAAGATCATTAAAATCGGTGACTGCCTGAAATGATTATCTCCTACTAAGTGTGTTTATACCTTGGTTATATTTAAATTTGTTCACTTCATTTCCCGTTAAAAATCATGCTAATCATGTAAGCTTGCATATTTTTTTTAAAGTGAAAAATATGCAAGCTCACCAATTTTGTATTATCAAAAGGATGTAAAGTTTATCATTACAAAAAAAGATAATCAAATCTTGCATACTATGTAAAACTCTATTTTATAAAACATAATCAAGGAACATATTTTAGTGAAGTTTATTTTTAGAGTATTTGATATATTATTAACGATTTGCTAATTTTAATGTTAATCATAACTTTTCATTCGAAAAAACACTTTTTAACTCATAATTTATGAGTCATAAACACTATAATCTAATTCATATAAATATAAACCCATTAATAATTATTTGGATATTGAATGTTTCACCTATAAGTTTTATCATGGTCAAATCTCCTTTTTAATGAAAAGTACTGATACCAAAAGCTATCAAAAATGTCTGAAAAAATGTCTGAAAAATTGTCTGAAAAAATTAGCAAAAATTTCATTTTTTATTAAATTTAATGTAAATATTTTTTGATCATTTGTAGCTAAATTTATTGCTTGTTCATGTGTTCAAAGCAAATTTATTCTAATTTATAATTTATTCGAATGAAAAAAATTAATAACAAATTTAACGAATCAAAAATTAATTTCATTATAAAGTTTTGAAGCGTTAAAAACAAAGTTTTCATAATTTTAGCGAATAATCAGCACTCGTTCTACCATTCGTTGATTAAATATTATTGTTTTTTCAGTCAAATATTCATTCACTAAATTGAATCGTTATTTTTAGTAATATTTTGAGTTCTCTGTTAAACAATTGAGATGTCCTGGAATTCATATCAATATTTTTCTTTATTTTTTCTATAAAATCAACAAGTTCATCTTAAAATCAAAGGAATTCAAATTCACTTATAAATCAACAAAAAAATGTTGTTATGAATTCTTTAACCCTAACTATAGTTTTGTCAAGAGTTTATAAAAAATGTAAAAAATGCCTAGAATATTAAACTACCTAGTATATTTTTCAATAGTTTAATATTTTTCCAAAAAAAAGTTTAATTAAAATTTCTATAAATTAATTTTTATAATATTTATAATATAATTATCTAAAACTCATCTAAAATAAAAATAACGATTAAAATAAAATTTGATTTTATAAATAATTATTACATTTACATTAGAGTCTAATGATTAGACCCAAATCGGATCCGATCAAACCAATGATATTTTTGTTCTTTAATTTACATAGATAATTTAAGTAGAATAAATCTGGTGCTTAAGTTTTGTTTTAGTTTTTTATTGATATTAAAATTACCAAATCATTAATCATTGAAGGGATCAAATGTTTGAAAATTGTAATCTGATATAAAAATTGTCCCGAATTTGATTCAAATGTTAAAATTAATTGTCATTGAATTCATTTTTTTCTCATCGAATTACATGAATAGATAGCAAAGACTATATTTACTATAATTTATGCATTAGAATTAGAATATTAAAAATATGCTCTTGGGAATATTGGGTAAAATTATAGCCACAAATAATGTTGAAAATTAGAATTTTCAACAGGAAATTGTCCGTGATGCAATTAATAGAAAATGTGATATAATTAATATATAAATTAATACATAAATTATTATTAAAAAGTATAATATTTTTAATAAACTTGGCAATAATATTTAAGAATGAAACTAACCTATTTCAAATATTTCATAAAAATCAATAAAATTATATAATTTAAATTTTATCGGAGTTTTATTTTATTTGAATTTTCAAAGAAAAAATTTATAAAATATGTTAACGGAGTTGTGTTTCAAATGTCTAAAAATTTAAGTATTAATAATAATATTCATTATATTTTATTTGCCCATAATTTTCAGAAAATGACATTTCATTATACTTTAATATTTTTGAATATCTCTAACCGTTTATAAATAATTTAAGATAAAACATAAATGAATTTTTTGTCAGAAATAATCATTTTTCGGTTATTAGCTAATTTAAAATTTCATATAAAAATACCGCATGAATGACCATGGTACAAAAGCAAAAAAGCCTAATATATTTAATAATTTGCTTCTTTAAAAGAGTATAATTTAGTTTATGTATCCATTCATTAGTTATCACTGGATTATAACTAAATAACTGACAGTTTTTATTCGAGTAATAAATTCAATAATATTTGTTTCGTTTCATAAAAAAAATCAATCATTGAATTGGATTTTGAATAATTCATAAGAAAAAATAGTAAAATAGTTAATGAAAAGCATGAAATGGAATAATCTTAAAATCTATGGAGAAATGTCTAGTTACTAGACTCTAGTATAAATATAATCGTCACTTTGGGGTTTATCATCAATAGGTCTCAATTAGAGCACAGAATTGTGAAATAACTTCGGAAAAGTAAAGATTTTTTCTTTTTTTTCTCTTTTCTTCAATAAAATGAATTCAAAGAAATGTCAAAATAAATTGAAAACCGAGTTTTCACTGCAATGTCCTTACATTCAAGTTGTCAAACTGTGCTTGGATAATTTAAAATGTTTGTTCAAATATATTTATTTTTGCCAAGATTGTAAATAAACTTGAACATTTTACTAATGGAAAATATATTAAAACGTCTTAACATAAAAATAGAGATCAAAATATTAACATGCACATATTTGCATATGATATATATAGATTATTTTAGAAATGTCTGTTTGACAGCTGTTGCCAATCAATGACAGTTATATTGTAAATACATGAATGTAATACTAATCACAATTTTGTCAGTAATCTATTCATAGAAATTCTTGGAAAATGTGAGACACAATTGTATTCGTATTTTATTACAAAATATATGATTTTTGCCTAATATTTGAGGAATCGATTCCTTATTTTGACTAAAATTTGAATAAAAGTTATTATAGTTGTTTAGAGAAAGTGCTTCTTAAGTAATGGAGAGTTTAATTAAATCTTTTTTCATTGAACAAAGGCTATTCTGTGCTGACGCAGAGTATAGAGCCATTCATAAATAGACAATAGAACCGGTAGTTTAGGTGATAAACATAAAACTGTGAACAAAAAACTGCTTTTTGTCGGCCAATGAGCACATTGTCATTCAAGAAGAGCTCAATTCAATGGAAGTAATCAATTCTCAATTCAATCTAAGAGCTAATCAACATTGTATTGACACAATGAACTTGGTAAACTTAATCTCTTAACGAAATAAAATGTCAACAAAATAATGGTTTTTTATCCAAAATATTTATGAAGAACTGAATAGTGAATAATCATTTAAAATGTAAATGTTTATTCTCATGAGTATCAAGGTAGTTTTAGTTTAAATTAATGTTGAACTGTATTTTATTTGATGATCAATTTTAATTATTTATTTATCTTGGCTTTTTTCATATTTCATTAACAATGAAGGTTATAAAATGTGAAAATGAAAAATGACATAACTTTGTTCTGACAGAAAATATCAAATTAGTGGGTTTAAGCAAGCTACTACTTCCTATAATATTAAAGTGTATATATAAAAGAAATTAGAGTTAATGATAATTCTTAAAGTGATATAAATAGTTATTCTTAAAACTATTAGAAGAAAAGTTGAGAGTTGCAAGATGAATTTTTTAAACTTAAAAAAATACATAGCTCAAGACCAAGATCAAATAAGAAGGAAAGAATTTGTTTTGTTAAAAATTAGTTTTAGTTTTATTTAAATTTAATAATAGAATGAAAAACTTTCTCATAATTTATTAATGAATATCTAAAAAGTTTTCAACGTTTCAAAAAATAGGGACCATGGTAAATACACAATTATAAGATTTACCGATATTATCCCTACATTTTCACCTAAAGCACTTCCATAGAATCTAATGATAAAAATAACTCATTATAATCCCTACAATTATAAGCATTATCTTGTTATTTATTAGCACTTTTTGACAATTTTGGGCATTTCTTAAGTTTCAAGCATTTGTTTTTTACAATTCAATAAATTCTTTTCCAGATACAGCTCACCTCAACAGATGTATTTGTTGAATTGTAATAAACAAGTGTTTGAAACTTAATAAATGCTTAAAAATGTCAAAAAAGTACTAATAAATAACAGCTGATATCATATTCTCCTCTCAAACAACTATCCATAAGTCCGGACTGAGAGTGGGTTCACTCTTCAGTCGGCATTAAAAAAGATAACAGTTGTTATCGAAACAGTACTGTCTGTTATACCACAGTAGTGGTCAACTGAGTTGTGCAAAATCGTAAGAAATTCTTACATTATTTAATAAAATATTTGAGATTTTATGTTGGGTTTTCTCGCCTCAAATGACACTTTTCTACATTGCATTAGTTATAACTTCTTTGCAATACTTTTATCTTTAATTATAAATTATATAATTTTGTGATTATAATTAAAAATGTCTTTCAAATAATCATAACATAATTTCAGACAAATAAACAGTTAAAGAGAGAAACTCTAATTAGATATGAAAATATATTTAATTTCCGTGAGTTTTGCATGATTATGTTATATTTAAATGCTAGAATGTGAACTTGCAACTTGCAATTATTGATTCATTTTCTTTACATTCATTTATTAAAAGAAAAGTTCATTTATTAGTAAATAATTTTTGTTAATAAACACTTTCCTTACTCATTCAAATAATGTTATACAGTTCGGCCTCGATTTAACAAAATCGCTGTTCCCAGCTAAATTACCTTGTTAAATCGAGATCTTGTTAAATAAAGCTCATTTGGCATTACCTGGAAGCTGTTGGTGCTTCAAGTGCACCTTGTTATATCGAGGTTCTTGTTATATCGAGGTTCTTGTTATATAGAGTCTTGTTATATGGAGGCCGAATTGTATATGAATAAGTTTAAAATGCTTGCTCATTTCATATAATTTACCCATGAATTTGACTAAAAAAAAGTGGTTAAATTGACAAAATTGATTACATGAATGAAAGGATTTTTAAAAGTAAACTAAATATAATAATTTTTAAGTGAAAACAACAAAATGCTCTTAGTTTTGCAAATATTTCAAATAAGTTCCAGGTTAAAATTATTTTTATCATACTATATAATGTTTAACCAGGATATAATTAAATCTATAATTAAATATATTTTATTCATGACTTAAAAGTTAATGAAATTTTATAAATATTAATATTTTCAAATGTCTTTTTACTTCAATTAATACAAATGTTAGAATTTCTTTAAAAAGGTTGTTTACCAATTAAATTAGCACGGTAATATTCATTAACTTGGTAATATCATTTGAAATATATATAAAATCTCTCGTGTAATGAGTTAATAGAATTACTTAAGAATTAATAGTAGACTCAGAGGTTTTAATAGAAATTTTGATAAAAACAAATTAATTAGCCTGCAATCTTTTATTAGTCATTACTATATTAAGAACATTAATAAATATTCATTAAAATTGTGTAAGAGTCAGTTGGCTTTATTGTATAAATAATTAAATATTATTCTCTTAGATATTTTTCTAAGAATTGAGTCAACTTTTGCTTCTATTTTTAAAAAAAAATTTTAAATAAATGATTGATAACTATAAAAATAATTTTTATTTCTATAAAAATGACTTTATTTCAAAATAAAGTATATAATCAAAATCTCTAAACTGAAGGAAATTGTATTACAAAAAAAATCTTTTTTTTATTTGAAATAAAACTAAAAATTATTTGTAAAATATTGTTCGCACGAAATGATAGTTAAGTTTTAAGAGAAAAGTTTTGTTTCATATTTCAGGCTTTCCGGCAATTTTTGTGAGCCGGCTATAAATCCTTATAGAGGATAACCAAGATAGTTCACTTATTTCTAGGTAATTCTAATTATAACTTTTATCTCTTTATTAAATACTACTTGAGAAGATAATCAATACAAAAGTCAGCAAGGTAAAAGATATTGGGCTATTTATGATTATTAAATAACTTTAAATTATTATTTAATAATTGATTATTGATTATAATATATTTATTAAAAAATTTAATTCGATATTCTAATAAAAATATTAAAATTTGTGCTCAACTTTGGCGTACATTCTTTATCTTATATATTGCTAAGTTTCTTTTAAACAATCAGTAAAAATCTTGATAACCTTAATAGTTATATGATCAAGAGTAAACTCTAAAAAATAACAATCAATTAATATTAATGGAAAAGAAATAGTGTTTCGGAAATAAATGGAAAATAATTGAGAAAACATTTTGTCTTTAGGGCTGTTGATAGTCATGTGTCTGAACCACACTTTTCTCAGATAAAGAATTTATAACATTTTTATTATTAATTCATTTTTTTGATCGAAAATCCATTATTTGTCTCAAAAAATGTTAAATAAATTAAATAAATTCCAACTGAAAGGAAAATTGTTATAATTTGTATCATATCTTTTTTTTGATCATGCTAAGATTTTCACATCAATTATTAAAATGAAAAATTCATTGATTTATGAAATGGAAAATGTTTTTATGACAAATGATTTTTTGAAAAATTACTTTTACAAAATACTCAAGCAACAAAAATAGTACATCAACTAAAATAGAGGTAAATAACCTAAATTTAGCTTGATTAATAGTAAGGATAAATAAACATAGCGCTGATTATAGTAGTAATCAGCACTAATGGAAAAAAAGATTCGTTCTTAACATTAGTATTAATTACTTTATTTTAGGGATAAAAACATTTTATCATTTTCTAAATGATTGCGAACAGGATTTCTGGTCAACACTTATGCAAACAAATAGTATTTAATATAATTGATTTCATTCATTCAATATACAGTATATTCAATGTATGTGTCGATCAATAATTGGAGCCGACATTCATTTTGTGTGGACTCATATATTATATAAAACCAAACAAAATGGGAATTAAAATATTTTTATACACTAATGAACTCTTCGATACTTTTGTTGGAGTCAAAGGGTTTCCAAAGGAATAAAAGTATAGATAAGGTCTAGACATGACTATACCTATGTGTCTATAAATGATCATAAAATGACTCTGGTCAATCTATAAAAATAAATGAATCAAGACAAAATAAGAACTTTCTATTCTTGTTGAAAGTGCTTTGAATAATAAGGAAAATAAATTGCCAAGATTCAAAGTTAAGACAGCAAAAAACTTTATGTGTTTGGGATAATAAAGATATTAAACTTGGAAAAATAAGAAATTCTATTGACATCTTGTCAATAAAATCTTTATATTATTTTAAGAGTGTAAGCATTAAAACAAAATACCTTGGTCAAACCCTCGCAATATTTGAAAATAATAGAAGAAAAGTGCGTTAGAAACGATTCTTTAAGTCAATTTATACAAAACCTTTTGCCTATAAATACATTTTTATCTATAAATGAATTGAGAGAACGTGAGAACAACTCATTTGAATTGAGGCACAATTTTTGTTATTCTGTTCACAAATTTATTATTAATAGAAATCGAATAATAGAATTTTATGCACTTCTGCACAGAAATGTGGCGAAAGTCCAAAAGCCTTTCCTTTAGATATTTGTTTCTTATTAACAAATAACTGAAGACAAAACCCCAACAGAGGACAGAATTATAAGAATCAAATCTTAAATCAAAGTAAAAGTTTAACACTTATTCATACGATATGAGTCATACCATAAATAAACATTAATCTTGTAAAGTTATTTGCATATAAATTCAAACCCAAAACTTCAAACTTGATTTCAAATTCAAATTCAATCCTAACTTTCAAATCAAATTCAACCCTTACTGTCTATTGTTTTAAGAAGGTAGGTTCATTATAATCTTGATTAAAAAAACACTTTTTGAAAAATAAAATTTCATAAAAATTTAAATTATAGAAAATGTGATTATTTTAAGAAATTTTTATTTGAACTTGCTTAAACTAAGAGTTAGCCTTCCTTTGGCATATTTAAGGAAATGTAATAAAGAATTTTGTGAAGACTTTTTGCTGATTCGGAATAACTTGTCTTTTGAATAAAATATTTTTCTCAACTTTAATAATATATTAAACTTTTGGTAAAAATTGACTAAAAATACTCTTTTCTAATAAAATTTCAATTTTTCACGTATTTTATTCATCCGTGTAATCAATTTTAAACATCCGGTTATAAAATATATTTGAAATTGTTCATTTTATTACTTGAATAAGATCTCTCTCTCTCTCTCTCTCTCTCTCTCTCTCTCTCTCTCTCTCTCTCTCTCTCTCTCTCGACTTTCCTCTTTGGAAACGGAATTCCTTTAGATATTCTTACGAAATGTGACATTTGTTTTCATTAAAGTAAATGTATGGAAAACCTACAGGTGTTTAGGATTTGCTCTTTTTATTTGTTGTTAAGAGATTTAATTCATTTAACGATTAATTCTTCTTATTTTGAGTGAAATAATTGTTTTCTATAGAATTTATAAATCATTGATTTCAGTCTAATTCTATAATATATTTTTGTAAATAAAAGAAATTTTTCAAAGCAATTATAATTTGAAACTAGTTTTCAGTGAATTTGTTTTTGACTACTTTAATCTAGACAATTTTTATAATTAGAAAAGTAAAGTTACCGGAAATTTTGATTTAACGTTAATTTGATATTTTTAAAATAAGTTATTGACAATCACCAAGAACAATGAAATTTAAAATTCTGGAATGATTTTTTTAAAGTAAACTCTTGTTACCTTGGTCATTATTCTTTTGTTGACAATCAAGTAAATTCACTGGAAATGAATAATTAATTATATTTTGGTAATTTTCCAAAGAACTCATTAAAAAGTATAACAATACTGATAAGAGTAAAGTTTATATATATATATCAAGTTCATTTTTAACAAACAACTTTATCGAAATGTCGGCTCATTAGGGGTTGAAATAAAGATTAGATCTTATACTTGGAAGTTAAAAATAACTACTTTGAAAAAATCACAGGAATAAACAAGAACACTTTCCGAATCACGGAAACAATAAAATGGTACTTGCTCTATTTTATTGTTGTTTAATGTTCCTATTCTTGAAAACAGTTGACTCTTGACTTGAGTGGAACACAAACTCAATGCAAATGAATTTATTTTCACAAAGAAATCAAATTTAAACCAAAATTGAATTTACTCTTAACCATAGATGGCTAAAGGGGGGATATTTCAAAATACCTCCCCCTGAGTCGAAAAATCCTGAAAATACCCCCCCTGAGCCGAAAAGTTAGGTACCCCCCTCTAGAAAAAGGGATAAAATAAGCAAAAAAATTCCGAAAAATTGTCGTAAAATAGTAAAAATTAAGAGAAAAATAAGTAAAAAGCTGTAATTTTTATGAAAA
>JAQFZM010003487.1:0-11024 GCA_034695785.1 Galumna obvia
AAAATATTTTCAAAATTTTTAAAATTTTTCAATTTGCGGGAGGGGGGGGGTGGGCGGGCGGGCGGGTGGGTGGGTGGGTGGGTGAAGAATGATTCTATATACTACATATTACTCCGTAAATGTAGTGAAAAAATAAATATTTTAAAGCTATAAATTTGAATTATTTTATAAGACTGTAATAAGTATTAAAAACCGTGGCCATCCCTGCTTGGATAGTACATCTTGACGATGAATTAGATGAAATTTTAAAATTATCATGATAATTGGAATAAAATGCGAATGAATAGAAAGCAAAATTTCCGTTTATTTAATTGCATTTTCTAGTTTATTTTATATGGTAGATTGTTGATTTTTATAAACTATCTAGGGGTATTATCCAGCTACATCATACTCGAAAGTTGTTGGAATTGTTCAAACGGATTTTCAAATAATTGACCATGAATAACAGTCATTCGGGCTTTATCAAACTGTATGTTTTGCCTCTCAAATGCATTCATTAAACGGAAATTTGGTTCTCTTTCTTCACTCGCATTTTATTCCAATAATTTTCAAATTTCCTCTAGTTCATTTTCAATGTGAATTATTCTAGATTAATCGTGCTAAATATCGTTGTAATTCATCAGCTAATTTCAGCAGAAAATCTATCTTTCTTTAAAGCTTTAAATACCTATATTACCTAGCCAAATTTCACGGGAACAGATGCCTATTAGCCAAAAATAATTAAACAAATCAAATCTATACATTATAAGCTTTCTAAAGAGACCAAGATCATTTAAATCGGTTACCCTCTGAAATGATTATCTCCTTCTAAGTGGTTATGAGTCATAACTTATGACCAGTAGAAAGTAATACAGCCCTTATCTAATAGCGAATGAATTGATTTAAAAAATCTCACCGAGGTGAAATTATCCTAAATAGATGTTTGTGTATTGATTTAAAAAAAATATTTAATTTAATAGAACAAAATTAATTATAAAAAATTGAGTGAAATTTTATTTTGTTTTAAATATTACCAAGCTTGTCTTTTGTTTTTAGTAAATAATCTTGAATAGAATATTTCAAAAATTAAGATAAATAGAGATATAAATTCCAAGAACAAAACAAGGTAAAATAAATCAAAAAGATTATTTATGGTTAGTTGATCATAACTATTACTAGGTTCTTTTATTTGAAAAAGGAGTGGCTTAAAATCACGCTTTTGTGAGATATGCATAATATTAATCCATTCATGATAAAGACCAGATTCCCTTGATACTTTAATTCTATTTCGTTAATAAAAAATGGAAAAATTGACAAGCTAATTTGAAAAATATAAAATACTCACAATTTATTAAATGATTTCGATATCCAGGGATCGATATTTTTATTAATAAATAGAAAATACGGTTCTAATCCTCCGTCTTCTTCAGAAATATGTATAAGATCAAAGATGTTATTTTGACCAGGGTATTTTGAATAGCCATAGATATAATATATGAGAGTTAAACGACTTTCGATCATGACCAATTTATTATTTGTAAGACCATCTATCAACTTTTCATTCGAATCAAATATAGCCCAATCGGCAAATCTATTCCTAAGGCTTTTTGTTAATGAATTGTTAACTTTAGTTACATATTTGTATAATGATTGATCTTGGTGAGTTGATATCTGCAATTCTGGAATTTGAGCTAAATGTTCAAGATTATTAATCTTGATCATTGGTATGGGTCTAACCATAAAATCTAAGAGATATGCTGTGAACTCAATGGAGAGAATAAATGCTGAGATTAACCAAATTCTGTAGAAATAATTGATCTTCAGATGAGTTACAAAGTATTGAATGTTTTTTGAAAATAAAATAATTGAATAATTCCATAGATATTCGCCAAAATGAGCATGATCAAATGTTATTAAAGAAGATAATGTAGTCAAGAATAATATTGTGAATCCAATTATTATCCAAATCTCAATACTGAAACACTTGAAATAACTAAAAAGGGGAATTGTTCCTGGCACAATTTTGGAGGCAATGGTCGCCATTTCCATGAAATCAATATATTCTGAGTAAACATAATTAATACCAATTTGTGCCAATTGTGTAGAATAGTGAAGGTATTGACTGGCGTCAGCAGGGAACATAAATATGTCAGGTGGACTCACTATAACACTCTCTACTAGATTATCTACTTCTTTATGGAGTTGTCTCAAATTGATTCTGGTGAAATTTTAGCAGTTTTATTCAATAATCTATTATAATTAGTAAATAACTTACAAAACCTTGTTGTTATTTGCAAATTGAACAAGCATAAATACAAGTGGTCCACATATTTTATAGAATATATTTTCAGTTAAAATACTTAAAAGAAATAATAAAAATTATTAATTAAAATTATAAACATGGTAAGTTACTGAAATTGTAGAATTGGTTGTTTCCAATGAGGTTGAATATCGAGGGTAATGTTATTTGTACTTGAATTACCATGGTAAAATTTTAAAATATCATCAGCAGTATAATTAATACAAATCTTTTCAGTTAACATTATTCCAATGTTATTGTTATTCCTGTTAGAAACGGTTTGCAAGATTAAATTAGAAAAAAAATACTAATTATAGAAATGTTTGAATAAATTTACATAAAATTATTATTACATAATATTATTAAAACTTTTTCAATATTTCTTTAAGTAATTAATTCATTTAAATATTCTATCTTGATAATTAATATACCTCTACTTTGATAAACAATAATCTTGATTAAATTGAATTGGCAAGGACTTATTCTTTTAGACATTTATAAAATTAAATAATACTAATAAATAAATAAAATGTAATATCATAAAATATTTTCATTAGTTTTATATATAATAAAAATCCATTATCTATTTAATCGTTAAATTACTGCTATCTTATCGGTCGCGTATAAGCAATTACTTTCTACCCTGTATTGTATTATATTTAAAACTATATTAAAAGTTTGATCCAAAATTTAATGAATATTTAATTTATTTTATAACAACTTAAATCTTTTAAAAAAATATTAATTTAATTACTGAATTATTAATTTGATGTAATCGAGGTTTTAAAATGAGACAAACCTTATTTAATATCATTTTGTTATAACACACAGTTGAAGGATAGAGAAACCAGAATGGCTTAATTAACTAGCTTACATTTTCCAACTTTTATATTGATTTACTAATATTTCCAAAGCAATATAAAAGTTACTTAATGGCAATGTTTAGCATTGCTTACATTTCTACTTTAAAGAATATAATTAAAATTTGTAAAATTATAAATTTTCAAAAAAATGTTACAATTTAATTTTAAGGCTTTAATTGAATATCAACGTTAATTGGTTTGTAAAATAAATATTAAAACTTATTTTAAAAACTTGTGCTAAATAGCTAAGGATATTTATTTGAAATAAACAAATATTAAATATTTTAGAACAATATCTAGGTAGATTTTTATCTTCAAATAATTGAATTGAATTGAATTGAATTGAATTTATTTGTTTATACTCGAGTATACACAACAAAAATGCTGATTTCCAGTACAGACGAGTTTTTACAATAAAATAATTTAAAATTAAAATATAAATTTAAAATACAGACAATTAAAATAAAAATATTTAAAACGTTTGGTCTTCTCTTAATAAACACAAAAATTTCTTAAAATCATTACAATTTTGAATATTTTTATCTAAATTATTAAAACCAGAAATTCCTGAATAAAAAATACTTTTTCCAAATGTTTCCGACGATTTTGGGGGTAATGATATTTCTTTATTTAAAACTGATCTAGTTCTTATTGTTGATGTTTTCAGTTTAAACAAACAGTTTAAATAAATCAAAATATATTTATAAAGTTGAATATAATTATACAAAGTTAAATTAAACTGAGAATTAATTTTTAAAATGATAGTTAATCAAAATTATTTCAAAATATGTTTTAATAGATTTGTTAGAATAGAAGTGAACACAATTTAAAAGTATTTCGGAATTTAGGTTTTTATAAAAACTTTAATTACTTTCAATAAATTGATTAAAATATTTTTCAATGAAATTCTCATAAATATATGACCTTAATTATCATTTCATTTATCAAATAAATAATTAATAAATTTCTTAAAATGAGTCGAATATTTTATTTTATTGTTTGAATAAAATTATAAAAGTTTATTACAAAATGAAAATAATTTTATTTTTTAGTAATTTTTAGACTCAAATGTAAAGAAGTCTTAAATTTTATATAAAACTAAATATTGAGAATAATTTACTTTTATTTACATTATTAGAAAAGTAGTGAAAAATAATTATAAAAATTAATAATTGAATAAAAGTAAACTCTGAATCAAATTGTTTTCATTTCTACACGAATTCTATTTTTGAGGGAAGGTATTAAATTAATGTCCGATAATAAGCTATTTATGTTTTAGAAATAAAATTGTTTGCCATCACTTAAATGGTTATTAGAAAAATGTTCGGCACTGAATATGTGCTGACCAATGGTATTGAAGGTAGAGTTGAAGGAATTGGAATTTTGAATCCATTTTCTTATGGTGTGTCAAATATCCGTTAAAGCACAGGAAGAGAATACCGAGGATAATGAATGAGCACATTTTCCACTAAAAATTAAAATTAATTCTTAAAACTAATCAATGATTTAAAACAATGTTTATGAGTTTAATCCTTAAGTTGTGGACCACTTTATAACTTAATTAATGTTAAAATTGAATAAAAATTTCAACAAATTATTAAATAACAACAACTCTGTATTCAATTAAGACTTCATCGATAGTATATCTGTGATCGACGTCTCTTCAATAGACAAGAACTCAACTACTGTTTTGTCCACTAAATGATCGGAGAAATGTTATACCACAGCCCAGTCCTTCATTATAGCCTATTGAATGTTCGAAGGGGTTTACTATCTATTGATGGATATACCAAAACAAAGGAACTCATCCACTGATTAATTGATGTCATATTAGAAGTAAATCACAAAAACCACTTAATTATATATCGTTTATTTCTAATGAAAATAAAATAAATTAAATTTTTATTTCAAAACAATTGTAAATACATTAAATTATACCTAATTTTATGTTATTTTAAGTCAAACTCTGGTATGACTTCTGAAGATGATTGGAATTGAATATATTATACATTTAATTAGTTAATAAATAATCTAGAATTGAAATTACTTAAAAATTATTATAATTATTATTTAAATGTAATAGTGATTTATTATCAAATAAACAGCTTATTTTCACTCAAAATATAAATAAAATTTAAATAAATGAAGAATAAATACAAAGGGATGGCAAAAAATAGAGGTCCAAAGGAGGGGTATAATCGGGGGTATTTTGGTCAGAGCTTAGGGGGGTGTAAGGGGCGGGGTATTTTGAAAATTACTCAAAATTGCTTAAAAACATATAAAACATTATACGGGCTGAGAAACCCTCCGGGGTAATAGGTCTTTTAGTGACAGAGAGCAGCACTTCTTATATCCATAAGTTTAACTTATGGCCCGAGGAGTCGGCTCTGGACATCAATAGTAACCTTAATCTCAAACCCGGACGTTAAAAGCATTATAAACACTATTTTTAGAATTTATAGAATCTATTATTCTGGATCTCATAAACTCTTAAATCTAATAATCATTTAATCCTTAATTTTATAATAGAAATCAAAAGCTCTAAAAGTTATTTTTAAATCTATAATAAGAATTTCTAATTATTAAAAGTATACTAATTATTGTAAGGATATCAATGACTTCAAAAAGTTATAAAAGGAAGTCTTAGAGATCTTATTCTTCAGTTACTTTCAGTTACTTATTTAGTCTTTAATTGTGTTTCTTAAAGTTAACTCCAGAGACGTCTTAAGAATAGAGTCTCTGATTTCATTTATTTCATTAAAGATTTTGTATTTGAATTAAAGAATAATTATTAATAAAAATGTATTTCGTTTAGATCTCAGGATTTCGTTTATTAAATTAATTAAAATACAATTATAAAAAAATAGGGCTTAAAAAATATAATCAATTAGTGGTCGATATTATTGAAAATAAAAACGGAAACAATTGGAAAAATTTATAGATTTCTAGAATTAACGAATTAATACAAAAAGTGGTTATGACCAATAGTAATACAGCCCTTATCTAAAAGCGAATACACAGAGGTGAAATTATCCCAAATAGATGTTGATGATTTGATTTAAAACAAATATATTTTATTAACTAAAACAAAATTAGTTATATAAAAATCGAGCATTATTTTTTTGTTTAAAATTTTACCAAGCTTGTCTTTTGTTTTTAGTAAATAATCTTGAATAGAATATTTCAAAAATACAAATAAGTAGAGATATAAATTGTAAGAACAAGACTAGGTAAAATAAATCAAAAAGATTATTAATTTTTAATTGATCATAGTTAGTACTAGGTTCTTTTATTTGAAACAGTAGTGGCTTAAAGTCACGCTTTTGTGAGATATGCATAATTTTAATCCATTCATGATAAAGACCAGATTCCCTTGATACTTTAATTCTATTTAAATAAAAATTATCAAATTGACAAGCTCAATTGTAAAATAAAATAAAATACTCACAATTTATTAAATGATTTCGATATCCAGGGATCGATATCTTTATTAATAAACAGAAAATAGGGTTCTAACCCACCGTCATCTTCAGATATATGTATAAAATCAAAGATATTATTTTGTCCAGGGTATTTCGAGAAGCCATATACATAATATATAAGAGTTAAGCGACTTTCGACCATGACCAACTTATTTCTTATAAGACCATCTATCAGCATTTCATTCGAATAAAATATAGCCCAATCGGCAAATCTATTCCTAAGATTATCATTTAATGAATTGTTTTCATTTGTAACATATCGATACAATGATTGAGCTTGGTGTGTTGATATTTTTAATTCATTTCTTTGAACCAACTGTTCAAGGTTATTAATTTTGGTCATTGGTATGGGTCTAACCATGAAATCTAAGAGATATGCTGTGAACTCAATGGACAAAATAAATGCTGAGATTAACCAAATTCTGAAGAAATAATTGACCTTCAGATGAATTACAAAGTTTTGAGTGTTTTTTGAAAATAGAATTATTATATAATTCCACAGATATTCTCCAAAATGTGCATGATCAAATGTTAAAAGAGAAGATATTATAGCCAAGAAAGTAGTATACTACTGCGGATAGTACGTTTCCCGCCAAAACTGAACCACGTGACCTGACCCCAACTTTTTCTTGAAAATTGTCACATGACTTGACCACGTGACCAAACCTGTATTTTTTCCCGCCAAAACTGAACCACGTGACCGGGCACTAGACTTTTCAGTATTATTGTCACGTGACTTGACCACGTGATCAAATCTGACAATTTTTCTCAAAAGCTGTTGCCATGACAACATGGCCCCCCACTTTTACCGAAGATGTCCGACCACTTTTACCGAACCTGACCAACTTCCCGAACCTGACCAACTTCCCGAACCTGACCAACGACTATTACCGAACGAACTTTGCAAAACAGAACTACCAATTTTACCGAATCTGTCTGACCACTTTTCCCGAATCTGACCAACTTTCCGAAAATTGCCAACGACTATTACCGAACGAACTTTGCAAAACAGAACAACCAATTTTACCGAACCTGTCTGACCACCTTTTCCGAACCTGACCAACTTCCCGAACCTGACCAACCTCTTCTTCGATTATGTCCATATAAATTTTCAAAGCATGTTTTAAAACTGCATACGTATTGTGAACGTATTACACTTAAATTGCGTTTGTTATTAAGGTCAATGCTTTGTCTATTACTAAGAAATTTAAAGGATTATCTCAAACTCTGAAATTTCAAAATTTGAAAAACAAGAGATTAAACTGATAAAACAGCTGCAGTAAAAGTTAATCCTTCAGTACTTATGAGGAAATTTTAAGGATTATCTCAAACTTTGAAATTCCAAACTTTGAAAAACAAGGGATTAAAATGATAAAACTGGCACAGTAAAAGTTAATCCTTAAGCTTTTATGAAGAAATTTAAAGGATTATCTCAAGCATTGAAATTCTAAAAAGTGATTACACTGATAATACAGTTGCAGTTAAAGTTAATCCTTTTACTTTATTTAAACAAAGAACCTAACTAATGAGATTAGAGTTTATATTTGAACAGGTGTTTTTCAAACGCCAAACTTGCTCTTCAACCAATCATTGTAATACTTTTCAAAAAAAGCGGTGACTTATCAAAGCTTGACCAATTACTGAATAGCTATGATAATGCTATAATAGAAAAGTACTATAAAAGAGGAAAATAAGTTAACCCAATTATTCAAAAGGCATTTGTTACCTTTTGCATTTACTTTACACTTGTGTTAATTATAGTTAATTTTTATTTTGTGATTAATGAATATGTCGAAACGATTGACTTCACCCCCGGAAGCAGAAAAACGCCTCAGGACTGAAGGTAATTATAATTTACTTTAATTTTGATTATATTAATTAATTTATTTTAGAACCAATTCTTGATGACAATGAGGAGGAAACTCCATTATATGGGACAGAATTCATTTCTAATGGTATGCAAAAAAATCTATTGTATTTGAAATATTTTAATCAATATTTTTCTAATTAGAATCTCAAGTAATGGACACAACTGAGAATTTCGAAGGGGTTTTCCCTAATGATATTGACCCCGTGTTTGAAGGGGTGAATCCAATTTTTGAGGAAGTTATTGAAACACGTTCTTCACTCGTGACTGCAAGTGTTTCTCCTCAAAAATCAGTGCCAATAAATGCTGCGTCCAAAACATCCGAGACAATAATTGCGTCACCTCAAATATCCGGCCCGATAAGTGCTCCGCCTCAAAAAACAGTGACAACAATTACCCCTGTTTTACAAAACGGATTTGGTGAAGAAGAAAAAGAACCGGTTTCTATATCTTTAAATGACAGGCCAAAGCCGATCATCGAAGTGAAAAGAAAATCTCTTTGGAAATTCGAATTTCCAACGCAAAAGACTTTTCTGTATCGAAAATATGTTACAGTCCAATTAAACTTCAAAAACTTCAATGGCGACATCAGAACAGTTCACGAAGAACTCGATAACTTTTATAACCAACAAGTGTTCGATACACTTTACGGCAAACATAAATTGGAAAAACAAAACAAAAAGGATGACTTTTACGCCGTTGCAATAAATTCTTCGAGTTTGGAAAAGCCCCTTTTCATTTCATCAAAACGTATTCAAGCCTTCGATACATCAGAATTCACAAATAAAGTCTTTAGTATTTGTCAATCAAAAGAAGACTTTATTTTTGAAGACTTAACTTTTAATATTTATGTAACAAAAGCCCCAGTTGGCAAAGGGCATAATCATAATAAATTAATACATAAAAAGAAAATCGCTCCCATGGACAAAATGGAGTCCTCCAAAGCCAAAAGAAGTGTGATTACCATTAAAAACACAGGTATTTAACATAAATGTCTGAATTAAATTTCATTATTTAATCACTTTTAATTACTTTAGACAAATTGTTTGGCTATAGAGCCTTTTACGTTGGCTTCGTTTACTATTTTTGTGGCTTTGACCAACCCGGGGCTCTTAAAACAAAGAAAAATGACTGGCGAAAAGTAATTGCTGACGGCAACAAAAACAACAATTCGTTTCAAACTCGTCATATGAAAGAATTATTTACAGACATCAACGAATACTATCACAAATACAAGACCCATTTAGGAGGCTACTGCCCTGAAGACGACGATCCCGACAACAAATGTAACGACAAAATTTATTTCGATTTAAAGAAAGCTCTGGGAGAACAGGGGTTAGGCGACTTTGAAATAATAAACGATTATTTGAGTAACAAAAATATGAGACTAATTGTTGTCGACGCCTCTCATATTGAAAACCCCGTTTATGCTGGTCCTTCTCTAAACACCGAAGACTTCAAAACAATTTACATCGAATGGATTGTTGATCCTATATCGAAGAAAAGACATTACAATTTCATTAAAAATTGGAAGGCGTATTGTGAAAAGCCGTTTAAGTGCGTCCCATGCAATACAAAACATTACGATATAAGCCACAAATGCGAAAATCATTGCCCATATTGCCATGACCCATCCTTTCGTCACACCGGTGAACCAATTAAATGTGATACGTGTGAAGCGATTTTTGCGGGCCCTATTTGCTTAGAAGTTCATCAAAAGCATGACATCCTCTTTGCAAAGCCTTGTGTCGAATCGGTTCGATGCGAAGACTGTGGGGTCTATTACAAGAAAACTCCGAAAAACATTCATGTCTGCAATGAGTTTAAGTGCCAAAATTGTGGAAAAAAGTACTCAGAACAGCCCCACTATTGCATGCTCAAACCACATGATGTCAAAAAATTAAAATCTGAAGACAAAAAGACAAAAATAATCGTTACTTTTGACATCGAATCTTCATTCGAACCAACAGATGACTACACGGACTTTTACAGAGCAGTTCTTCTTATCGCCGAAATAGTTTGTGACGAATGTTATTCATGTGTGGAAAAACGCAAACTTTATGACAATTGTCCCATTTGTGGTGAAGGTCTTAAAATATTTCAATCGACCGAATGTGTGCGAGAGTTCACCGATTATCTATATAATGACATCGCAAAGAAAGCGCAAGATAAGAATTGCTTGCTCTATGTATTCGCACACAACTCCAAAGGATACGACGGTCACTTTATTTTAAAAGACTTATTTGCCCGACAATTTAAAGACCAACCAAATGTCATTCTTCAGGGACTCAAAGTGTTGAAAATGGAAATAAATATTGTGAATTTTGTCGACAGTTTGTCGTTCTTCATGCAACCCCTATCAGCCCTTCCGAAATCATTTGGTTTCGAAGACGTTGTCGAGAAGGGATTCTTCCCGCACAAATTCAATAAAGAAGAAAATTGGTCTTATGTCGGTGAGATTCCAGACCTCGAATATTTCGATACTCGTTTTATGAAAGAAAAACAGGCCAAAGATTGTGAAGAGTGGCATAAGA
>JAQFZM010003488.1:0-11022 GCA_034695785.1 Galumna obvia
CCGGAATCCCCCCCCCCTTTCGCCATCCCTGCTAAAACCTCTTTTCTATTATCTGACTCTAAAACTTAAAGTTTATATTTTCAAAACAAGTGTTTCAATATTACGATAAATAATTGATTTAAGTCTTAATTTTATTTTTAAAATCAATTGAATACAGATTTAGAAGTTTTACAGATAACTACGATTTAATGGGAATACATTTAATCAGTTCTCATAGAATTCACATAAAATAGTATTTAATTATTGGTTTAAAACTGATGAGCAAACGATCGGTTATTCAAAACATAAATTTAATTAAAAACATAATAAATGCACTTATATTTAGAGAAACGTTTAAAGGAGTGGTTTATAGCCGTTTAGTGATTGGCCTCAAAAACATCTAAATTTATAAATATTAGACATTTATTTGAAGAGTATATATGATATGAAATGATTGAAAATATTAAAAGCTTTAGACTGGAGTAACGAGACATGGCTTTAGACAGCCGTCACGAGACATGTCCGACGAGATTTTGACGAACATTTAGCTCCAGTTGTAGTCGAGAGCGACGAATGTCTGTTCATTGCGTTAATCTTTTCATTGATTAGATTATTGTTAAGAATTTGGTTATTATTCTTATGTTTTAACAATTTTGACTGTTTTGATGAAAAGTAAAGAGAATTTCCATTTGTTTTGTCCGTTTGTTGACGTCTATGAGTTATTTCGTGTTTTTCAATATAATTATTATTATATTTATCACAATTAGTGGTCGGTTTGTGTTTAGAGTCCATAGAATTGGCTTCTTCTCCATTTTGAGGCAGTTTTTCAAATGTAGAACTTCTCAATAAACTCGAGTTTTCACTCTTTTTATTCGATTTTCCAAAAGATCTGAAAGTAATAGAAGTGATTTCAATGAAACTCATTATATAAAGGGTACAGACCTTCGGGCAGATACCGATCGACTTAAGTCAGAGTCTTTACTCGAATTTTTTTCGCTTTTCTCAGAACTTTTACTTCTCTTCCAAAAAGAGGCGATTTTAGACTGAACTTCAAGTTTACGGGAAAATGAGGCGCACGAAGGGGTCACTCCATTTGAGGAATTAGAGGATAGACTGGCATTACTCGAACCCAAGTTATGCGATGAAAGCGATGACGTTATCTTTGATCTCATATTTGAGAGCAAAGATTTGTCTTTATTTTTGGTTAAAATCTCTTTTTCTTCAACTTTAGGTGACTTTTGAATCTTCGATGAATTATTCGATGAATTATTAAATAATTGATTTGAATGTCTTTCAGTCATATAATCGATATATTGTTTGCTTCGAATCACTGAATAAGAATGTCTTTCGACACTTTGATCGCGATTTCCAACTATTTCTTCATCAAAATGTGTTTCTGCAGATCGTGAACGGGAAGCTCTTAGAGCTGAAGTGCGCGTCTGTTTCGCCGTATATTTATTTCTGGTATTCGGTATAGAAGGCGGTCGACTCACTGGAGGCTGTGATGAGAGTTTCAACTCTTGTTTTTGACTCTTATTCTGTCATTTAAGGCATTATTTAAAATAATTTGTTTTACATAAGAATCTAAAATAACTTACTTTTCGAACCACAGGTCTTACTATTTGTGGTCTTCGCGGAGAATTAACGTTATAAGTGGCGCGAGTGTCCAGATCAGAGTCTTCAGTAAGTATTGATACTTGTTCATCAGTTAGCAGGTCTTCGGATCCGATGGGAGATATTCGTCTTCCACTTAATAGTATCTCTTTTTCCCTTTTGATGATTCGGTTCTCTTCATTAAAGTCTGAAATAATATCCGCACAAATAGTGGGCGACTCTAATGGAAGATCTGCTGATGAAATACCAGATGTTGTCATTTCGATTCCCATTTCGTTCTGTGATATCGTTTGTTGTATACTCTCGTTATCCATCGGTAAATCTTCAGACACTTCAGTGTCAGACAATTCAAACTCTAATTTCGAATTTACAACTAATTTAAAAATAATTCAATTAAATTAGAATTAAATAAAAAAATTTAAAAATTACTCTTTGAATTGAAGTGGTTTTTGGCGGTCGACCGACAAATCTTATCGATAGTATCAGAATCTGAATTATCCGCGGAATAAGTCATAGTATTGATACGAAGCGCACAATTCTTCGCCATTTCAGCGATTTTCTCGTTTTCGACTTCAGTGTCGAAAGCAATTTCTGATATATCAGATGTAATACTGGCACAGCTCTGACTCATTGAAATGTTTTCCATAAGTGATGGCGGCTTAATATTATCGAGAAGTAGTTGACTGTCATCTGATTTCTTCGTTGGATTAACAATTGGAACCATTTGTCGATATGAAAACGATTCAGTGCTCGAAAACATTGCGTTATCCATAAGAGACGGCGGTTTCATATTATCTAAATCTGATAAACAACTGGAATCAGTCATCAAAGAAGAAACCATTGGATTCTCTAAAAGTTTCTTATTTTGAGCTTTTGGTAATCGTTCGCCTGAAATGAAGAAATATTGAGTAAAAAATGATTTAAAGTATTTATAATTACTTTTATGACAAATAGTATAAGTTATGGTGTCATCGATGTCATCCAAATTAGTATTTATTAGTTTTTCTTTTGTTTTTTCATTAGATTTAGGATTAAGTTTTGGAATCTTTGAACTTTTCTTCTGATTCATTCCTCGCGCTATCATTTCATTCAAAAGCTTTTGATCTTCCAATTGATCGTCAGATTCTATGCTAAGAGAACTGAGTGATGAGTGCAAAGTTGACATTTCTATGGGAGTGTCCTCAACGAAGAACTGTTTGGTTTGATCCGCGTTAAGCTCTTTCTTCTCGTTTTTATTATTAACATTATTTGGAGATACATTTGGAGTAGTTTTTGGTGTAATCGGAGAACTCTTATTCCTAATTAACTTATTCTGTCTTCGATTTGCAGTCATTCCCGAAGCGATGCATTTCTGTAGAATCTCTTCTTCTTCTGATTCCGAGTGATTTTCACTTTGATTTGCAGACATTCCAACTCCTATTTCAATGTTTTAGAGTTTATATATAATGTAATTATAATTAAATAAAACTTCAATTATAGTAATTACCCGAAAAAGAGAGTTCACTGAAAGAACTGGTTTTAGAGAAGTTGACTGGAGTTCCTTCAGTACCATAAACTTTAAGCGTATCCTTTTCTAAGTAAGAAGTCTGTCCATCAGGTGCTGAACGAGCAGATGGAGGACCGAAACCCATAGAAGACTTTCTTATCGGAGGTATTGGTATTTGTGTAGAGTTAGAGACAACTTTCTTAATATCATTTCTCTGTAGAGAATTGTAAGAAATTGTTTTTTCATTCGACATTGTTTTCATTCCTATCAATTAAGGGTTAATAAAATCAAAGTATGCCATCAAATGTATACCCGATGAGATACAAGCGGCCAATAATTCATTTTCGCCCTCGTCTTCACTCGAAGTACTAATGATATCAGTGTTGATGTCATCGATTTCAAGGATTTTATTAGTATTCATCGGTTGTTCCTCAATAGTATCCTCAATAGATTGGTTTAAATCAGTTTCACTGCAAGTCGTTAGTTCTCCGGTTAAAGAACTCAGACTCGTTGATACAGAAAAGAGAGCCGGAGTTCCTTCTGTGGCGAAACTGATGGGTTTGTCCTCAAAGACAATATTATCAGTAATCTTATCTTTAATTTGTTTCTCATTATTAATATTGCATTCATTGACTATTGACTTATTTTTCTCATTAATTTGTATGGCTTTTGGAGTTGAAATCGGTTTAGGACTTATAGGGCGCGGACTACCCAAAGGACTGTCCGGTAGTTCACTCGGAGAAACCACTTCAGAAGGACGTCGACTAAAAATAAAGATTTAAGAAAATAATTTGTTTTAAATAACTTTTTATAGTTTAAAGTTGAAACAGACCTGAATTCACTGACAATAGAACTCTGACAGACATCAGATTTAACTTCACAATCATTAAGTGAATCCATAGAACTGCTTCGGGAGAACATGAGAGGTGTTTCTTCATATTTGTTCTCAACATTATCTTCAGAATTGTTGGAAACATTATTTTCTGCAAACGTAACACTTTTTGCTGATAATTGTGAACTGCTTTCAATCGTTTCTTTTTTCGGTGAAGTAATAAACTTTGGTTTTGGCGGAGGAATTGGTTTCTTAAACACAACTTTAGAAGTGTTTTCACTTTCAATTTTCTCTTCAAAATGAGTTTTGAATTCGTTGGCAACACTTTTGTCAATGTTTTCAGTGTCGGCCAAAAGAGTACTCTTCTCCTCATCGATGGCTGTTAGTGAGGCTTCTCTTAAGTCTGAAAGAGATGAGGCCAGACTAAAGGCAATTGGCGTTCCTTCAGTTATATAAACTTTAACAGAATCTTCGCTTCCAATCACTTCTGGTTTGTTAGAACGCGGGGCCACAAAATCATCGATCGGTCGCTCTTTATATCTTTTACTATAATCAGTTGGTTCGGGATCGACATCCAGTTCTGTGTCAGCAAAGGGTGAACTTTTGATGGAAGCGTTAGAGATATTCATTTGTGAATTGGATTCTCCACAAAATCTATTATTAAATAAATTTCTTTTAAAAATAAGAAACAAATAAAGAGTAAACTCACGCATCGAAATCAGAACTGATATCAAACTCTTTATCACTACTTCTCGAATCATTAGAAGATAGGGTCGAATAAATTTGTGGAATATTTTGAGGAGAAAAGGGGTAAATATTTTGGTTGACTTCTCGTAGTTTTGCCACCGGTTCGGAATGAGTAGAACCGATGCTGTCATGACTACTGGAACGCGAAACTTGATGTGGGTTTATATGACCGCTAAAACTTGTATACATTCGACCTGTTATTCAATAATTATTTAAATCAATTATAATAATTACAAGAAAAACACTTTTTCTTATTCCTTATAATAAATAACATTATCTATAGTTTATTGAAAAGCATTTAATAATTAGTCGAATATGAAATAATTGAGCCTTACTATACGTTGTATCATCAAGTACAAACAAAATCAATAATCTTCTTAAAAGTATCAACAAATTAATCAATTTTAAAAGATTAGAATTTTTCAACATTTGTTTGTGTCTACTTTTAACTAGCTAGATAGTTTATATTTGAAGCGCCAATTTAAAAAATAGTTTCTAAATTATAATGAATTGTTACCTGGTAAATAAACATTAGTTTTGGCCACTGAAGAAGAACATCGTCCCGGATATGACTCATGGGATGGACTAACTTTAGGACTCTCTATATTGTCGAAAGTCTCCGATAAATTGCAATTAATGTCATCTTTGAAGGCTTTTAATTTTCGCGCGCGAAGACAGGGTATTGAACACGAGTTTGAATTCATACCTTAAATAATTGAAATTAATATAACTATCGTTTGACATCAATTTAGAAGATTTACCGCTCATTTGAAAGTTATTTGGAGCCACCGGTGAGTGAATGAGATTTTTCAAAGTAGCGGACGCACCCATTGCTATCATTTTATGCCTGGAATTTGTCAAATTCCTGAGCATAGGTACGGCTCCCAATTCCCAGAGTGTTTGCTGGTCTTTAGGACAACGGGCCGACAGATTCCAAAGTGTGACACAAGAATTGCTTACAACAGTAATTGAAGGAGACTTTAATTGATCCAAAAGTATGGCAATTGTGTTGTGTTTGCGTAGTATTTGACGATAATCTTCATTAAAGACTATATGCGACGATATATTCCTAAGAATTCCGCCGCCATTTTCTACGATCACAATCGACTGATTATTTGCTGAATAAGTAAGGGTTGAGATCAAGAAAGTGAGAGCGCCCTCAACCCGACAAAAGTCTGCTTTATTAGGAGCGCAGTGAGCCGTTAGGTTCCAGAGCGCCGATAATATTGATTTCAAAGTTGACTCTTTGGTGGCCACGAGACCAGCCTTTGGTTATAACAAACAAATGTTATTCAATAAAATTAAATAATTTGTTTAATACTTGAGTTAAATAAGTAACGGCTCCGATCTCTCTGAGTATCTGTTTTGTCACATAATCTGCTTTCCAGGAGAGGTTCCTCAGAAGACTGGCTACAACTTGTCTCAGCTCTTCTGCCGGTGACTCTAAATTACAAACCAATGCTTTCATAAAGGGTTTGATTGTAGCCAAAAGTGCTTTCGTTTGTGAGTCACCAAAAGTCAGGTTTATTAATGCCATCAGAGAATAGCGTCGAAGAGCTATACAACTGTTATTTCGGGCATTTTTGTGGTACTCATAATCGTATTGAATCACCTGAAGAGGCCATCAATTAATTTAAGTAAATATTTATTAAAGTGTTGTAATAAAGTGTGTAATACCTCTGCGATCGCATAAATACCTCCCAATAATCCGATAATATTTTTGTGTTCCTCATCGAAAGATACTTTCAAGAGATAAGCCATAGAACTGTTCGGGGGATCAATAAAGTCATCGTTTAAGTCATGTCCATTAAGTCTTAAGAAGTCGACGAATGATCTCAAGTCTTCAATGAGACGAAGGACTCGAACTTCGCGGCGACTCTTCGATGAATTGATGATAACATTACGGAAAGCCTTCGACAGTCTTTGCCTTAACTCCAATTGACTGACAATTTGTTCTTTGGTTTCATTCTTTCTGTCATTTGTCTGATGAATCAGTTGTATGAGTAGTGGAAGACATCCGTATTGTCTCATTTCTCGACAAATTTGTGGCGATTGAGACATAAGTAGAAGTTTTGTTGACATCTCTTCGGGTGAAGACAATCGAAGCATTTCTAGCAGAGAGTATACCATTTCCACCACATTATTCTTAGTATTATTATTACTTTTATTAATATTAATATTATTACTATTATTAGTAATAGAATTACAACCGATTAAAGGGTTATTTGAATTCATAATTTAAATAATTTAAGTTTTCAATACTTTAATTGATTTTAAATTTGTTTTGTTTTCATTTCATTTCATTTCATAATTTTTATTAAATGAGATCTTATTTACTGATAAGAGATTTGATACAATCTTTAGCTCATCTCTAATGACAAACATTTAAATATTATTTAAAATTAATAAATAATTTAAATAATGATTGAAATTAAATTAAAATAAAACTCATATTTAATCACAAAAAAATCGATTTTTGCCATATTTTTCATCAATCAATCAATAGTTTGTTAATAAATAACGTAATGATTAATATTTTCATTTGAATCCAAATCAGTGATGGCTATAGTAGTGTTTGAAATCACAAATAAAGTGTTCACAATATTAAAGACGAACAAACTTTTGAACGCCATTTGTATTTATAAGTCATTTGAACAAAAATACGTATATTATTTCATATTTAATTATTAAATAAAATCATTTATTTAATTGAATATATTAATTGAATATAATAATTACAAATGGCGACCAAAATCCTTCAATCCTTATGTGTGAAAGGAATTATTTATAAAGTCGAGGACATAACTATGTGCGTTAGAAAAACTTTAATTACTTTTGAATGGATTGTTAGATTTAAAAGCGGTTTTCACTAAAATTATCTAGAATAGTGGTATTTTATAAAACTAATAACAAAAAGAATATTTATCAAGATAATATAATTTTTAAATTTAATACTATAGGTTTTGACTAACTTTTTCGTTAACAATAAAAAGCAGTTGACGATTAAAGCTGACCTTAAGCTTACCTTTTTATTATTACTGTCTATGGGAGTGGGCTTTGGTTTTACTGGCTGATTGATCATAACGGGCAATTGACATTATCGGGGGTTGCCCATATTTACAACTATCTAAATTAAAATAATAAAGTTCCAACAATTCTTAGAGAACAGGGGGCCGAAATAGTGAACTGTTCACTAGAATAGTAAACGAATGGCCTCCCTAGTTAGAGTCAAAACTTTATTCAGCTTTCGTTGAGTTTCCTTCAAATATTGAACACTCTGTATAGGCAAAGATTTTTGCTGCACCAATGAATCACATACAGGTCATTCAACAAATTTTGTCTTAGGAAAATTTTGAATAACTCTAACAAGGTATGAGATAATTAAATTGTGAAAAATTGTTGTAAACTACCACTATAATGTGACTTTTACCTAGAGTTACCAACTTATTTAGTCGAACCCCAATGTGATCAATTTGGACATATGCTTGATCCTATTGTCCATCAAAAAGTAATTTAGACTGAATTAATTTAATGGAGGAAAGTTAATATTTTACTTTGATATAAAGAACTTGAAAATCGATTAAGAGATAATGTTTTAGCAACAAATTGAAGATCAAGGTTTTTAGCAAAACGACCCATAGTGGAAGCCTACGGAAATCTTGGACCACCTAGTATTCGGAATATTTTGTGTTTTTCAGATTGAAATCATTTAGTGGATCAACTTGGTTGCTAGTCAAATTTTGATCAGAGCTAAAACATAGCCCCCATTGGTAATAAAATTAGATAAATTTACCTAAAATTATGTGGATTTCCCCCAAATTGAATAAATTCTTGCGTCTTTATTTTAGCTTTAATCAAAAAATTTCAAGCAACAAAGTTGTTCCACTTAATGATCTCTATCAGAAAACCTTGATATTGTTAAGATTTAATTAGTAGTTACAACTTTATTTCCTAACCAATTTTTAAGATCTTGAAAACAATCTTCAAAATAAGACTCTTCCGCTATTATAAACAATTCTATAATTAATTCTAGCTACTTTACTTTGGGAGTGACCATAGGGTCTTGCATATGTCCAACTATGCCATATTAAAGCCTGACCCAGTAAGTTGGTCACATTATGATAAAGTCACATTAAGGTTATAGTTTACAATATTTCTTTTAGAATTTAATTATCTCTTACCTTATTTAAGTTATTCAAAATTTACGAAAGACAAACCTTTTTGCATGACCTATTAATCTGGAATGGGTTTTATTACAATTAATACATAATAACATTAATTTTATTATTTTATTTATTTATTAATTATAAATTAATATAATTTTTAATATTATTTATGAATTAGCTATTGCTCAGGCACTTTAATTACAAAGCAATGGATTTTGACGGCAGCACATTGTTTTGATGTGTAAGATTAATAAATATGAATTTGGTCAATATTAACAAGCAATATTTTAAAATAGGGATTTGCATAAAATTGTAGTTTATTTCGAAATTACAGAATATTCTGGAAATTCTATCACTGTTTCAAAAAAACCTTTGATTCACCCTCGGTACAATGTTAAAGATGATCCAGCACATGATATAGCCCTAATATTTTTGGAAAAATCTGTAGACATTAAACCATATGATAGGGGAGAGTATTATTCTATTAATACAATCTGTTTGCCCACAAACGATATGTTTATAACTAGACATCAATTGGCCTTTTTCAGTGGTTGGGGAATTGATTTAATTAACAAGGACAAACTAAAAATTACATCAGGAGTAATATTCAACTATAGTCTCTATATACCAAAAGGTGCTTGGTTTCGTGACGATAAGGATCTAAGTTTTGTATTTGGTTGGGTCCCAATTAAGGGAATGGGTAAATTTTGTGGGGTTAGTGTACGTAGTGATCAAATCATTACTATAATAAATTTTTCAGGGTGATTCTGGTGCCCCTATTTGGCAATATTTCAACGGCAGAGCTGTTATCGTAGGAATTCATTCAGGAACTTTTAGTGTAAACAATTCAAGTGATCGTGTTGAGCATTGCATTAAAACAAGATCTGGATGGGCTATGTTTGTGCCTAAATATGTGGATTGGATTATAAAATCGATTAAATAATATAATTTATCACTGGATGTATGGATATTATCTCTAAATAGGAAAAATTGCATTTAATTCATTTCTAAATTTACAAATAGTTTAATATTCAATAAACCGCAGATAATTATTTATTATTAAATAGAATTTATTGTTTATACAATTATAAATTATAAATTTATAACAAATAATTTAAATATTAATTATGCCTTGGAGTTGTAATTAATGTTAATACATGTTTAGTTAGTTCTTTTTTTCAATTTTATCCATATTATTCTCCATTTTTCACTTATTGATATAACCAGATCCCGAAATAACCAGTTAATTTTGGTGAAGACAACTATCCATGCATTCTCAAATAATATTACCAAGTTTGTTAAAAAATCATACCCTTTAATTATCAAAGTTTAACTATTATTTAACCTTTCATTATACGTTGTATCATGATCAAACTCTATTATAAAAAGATACTGATCAATGACTATCAATTATTGTTCGTATTTTCAAGCGCGCACTTTAAAAGTTTGGAATCTAACTTATACCTATTGATTTTTAATATCACATCAACAAAATATTATATTTATTTTATGTATGCATAAAAAACTGTATCTTTATCAAAATTTTCTTTTAAACACCTTTCAATTAAAATTAATTTTTTTTAAATATCTGCGAACAAAGAATCATAAATTGTCTAAATAAGAAAATTTTCATAATATTTATAAAATTTTTAGGACCAATTTTTTTAATTCTTTTTTGATAACATATCAACATGTACATATAAGTATTTAAGAGTCTAAATAATTAATCAGTGAAAAGGAATTCCAAACATTCAATTTAAGGAATTATCTCGTATTTCAATATAAACTAGAAAAGTTTAGAATACAAAAGTTATGCCTACATTTTTAATTTAAATCATTTGAAATTTTAATGAAGACTTATTAATTGATAAAAGAGTTCTAAAATTTGAATAATGAATTTTTTTGAAATAATCTTATTTATAATGTTTTTTGGTTTTGTTAATAACGTCACTTCTGAATCAGGAGATAAAATAACAGTTCAAATCAGTTCAGAGCCTGTGTTTCAGGTTATTGGAAATCATCGAAATAATGATGTTAAAGTCACTTTTGATGAAGTCACAGCAACAGAAGTGCTCAACCTTACAACATCCGATTCAAAGGTTAACACAAAAGATAATAAAAGAAGTGATATTGGTGATAAAAAAAGACAAGATTCAGATTCGATGACCTCAATTACTCTTATATTAGAAACAATTCTG
>JAQFZM010003489.1:0-11022 GCA_034695785.1 Galumna obvia
ATAAATAACAAATAAAATTAAAACTAATAAAAAAAATTACGCACTTTCAAAAAAAATCTTTATTAAAATCAATTGAAGGGAATAAAAGAGAAAAATGACTGCCAGAATGGGAATCAATGTGATCAGTTTTAAGGAAGCAGCTCCTGTGCTTCTGGTGTGTTACTGAGATCAGTGCCATGGCTGGGCCAAGAGATATCTGTGGCAAATTATATTTTAAATTAAAAAATTAGTTGAGATCAATTTTCCAAATACAAAACTTTTAAAATATATTTAAGTAATAGATTTTATTTTATTTTAAAAATTACAGTTTTTTGAATATTTTACTTTTATAAATCTTGTTATTTGGCGAAAGTTATAAGATGTTTTTTTTCATTTATGTTTTATTTAAATTATTTTTTTAATAATTTAACCATGGCCAATATTTGTTGTATTTAATTTAATAAAGAAATTTGCTCAAATATTAAGAATTTTACTTGTTTACAATTTTTTATAACAAGATCATAATTTTCTAGTAAGAAACAAGATAAATAAATAATTAAGTAAATTTAGTAATACTCTAACGACATTAATCAAAATTATTGCAAAAACTTTGAATTCTTGAAAAGAATTGTATTTCTCAAAATAAAAAATTACATGCATAAATTTCGCCAAATTATTCACTTAAAAACTGTAATTTTGACGATTTTATTCGTTTTTGTTAAGTTTTATGTTATTTTTTATAAGATTACCGCTTTTTATTTTTTACTTTTAATTTTTACTGTATTTCGACATTATTTCTGAATTTTTAGCTCATTTTCCCCTATTTTTCTAAGAGGGTTTACCTGAATTTTCGTCGCAGGGGGAAAGATTTTCCAATATTTTCGCCTGAAGAAGCATTTTGAATTACCCCATATTGGTTAAGTTTGATTTAAATAATAAAACTATAGAAAAAACAAGAATATAATGAAACAATATTTAATATGGAATTAAAGAATATTTAATCTTATATAATTAATTATTAATTATAAAATGTAATTAAAATCTTATAAAACCTGAACAAACAAAAATATCTAATTTTATAATTTATAATAATAATTAATAAAATGTTATAATTTACTAATACAACCATATAAATTAGCATTTAACTGGATTATTTTTCTTCCTAACATAAATTATAATTAAATTATATTTTTAACCAAATTGTAAAAAATTGTTTAAAATTTGTTAAAATTATCGATATTAGATAGCAAATTTTATCAAAAAATCCATTTTTCAGTGTAAAATTTGCAAAATATAGCTTTTTTTAGTGAAGTAGCAGTTATAAATGCTAATTATAGTACTTAAAAATCTTTAAATATTCAAAAATAACAATACAAAGCTTAAAAGTGTAAAAAGAGATGTTTTGTGGTTTCTGAAAAATACCCTATCCTAATACTCTCTTAGGATTTTTCAAAAATATACAACACTATCATCCCCTAGTGCCTCCACCTTTCGCCATCCCTGGTAACAAGTCAAAATAAACTTCTAATTTATCATTTTAAATTAGAAAATTATTAGCTGGAGTATCTTAATATTACGCTTATACACTGTTAAAAATTAAAATGACAAAATTATTTTATTACTTTAAACAAACAACATATAAGATTAATAAAATTACTCGAAAATTTTAATATTACAGTCAATTGCGATTCTATTTCCTATTAATTCAATTATTAGTGAATTTCATTCAAAACTGTTACATATTATTCAAAACTATTTCACATTCATTCGAATGTTTTTGTTTCACAACATTCTATTCATTGTTTAGTTTTTATAACAATTTAGTAAATAATATAAGTTTATTAACAAATAGTTTGTGTTAAAACATGGAAGTGATTGATTTAAATGTGGCACAACCTCTTCGGAGAAGAAATACCATAATAAGTGATGAAAAGAGGCAATTGATAATAAATAGTATGAACAGCGGAATGAGTGCAGCAAAAGTTGGCCTAATATACGGAGTTCTTGAAAACACTGTCAGTCAGATCTACGGTAAATACACCAAAACAGGTATTGTGACTAAACAAAAGACAGGTCATCGAAAGGCTATTCTCTCTGATGTCCAAAAAGAACAAATCTGCGATTGGCTGGACATCGACTGCACTCTAACTTTAAAGCAATTGAGACTAAAATTGTTTGAAAAGTACCCCAATTTGACGGCTATAAGTGAGACAACAATTCTCAGAGCAATTAAAGACTTTCACTATTCATTCAAAAGAGTGACAGCAGTTCCCGAAACGCGAAACTCTTCAGAAGTAATTGAATCGCGATATGAATATGCATTGAAATACAATCAAATTATGACCGAAAGGGAGAAAATCTTTTTTATCGATGAAACCGGTCATCAAATCTGGTCCAGAGCTACATATGGGTATTCACCGGTGGGTCAGAGGTCTCATAAAATTAAGAAACGAATCAGAGGACGAAACTATTCTATCGCAACGGCTATGAATGAGAGGTCACTGTATTTCTTCGAAATACAAGATAGTCCTTACAATGAGGAACACTTTATAGGATTTTTGGTTCAATTGTTTCAGTTTTTAGCTAATGATTGCATTACTGGTGCACATCTTGTGATGGATAACGTGCGCTTCCATCGAACCCAAGAAGTTAAGGCATTGATTGAAGCTAATGGACACAACGCTGTGTTTTTGCCGCCTTATAGTCCATTCCTAAACCCAATAGAAGAACTCTTCCATCAATGGTAATGTCTTATCAGACGATGTGAGCCTTACACTGGAGATGAGTTATATGGTTAAGTGCGAAGCACTTCGACTCAAATATCGGATCTGAATTGTTTGAGTTATGTCAAACATATGGTGGAATATTTAAATCCATGTCTTAAAAGACTAGTAATTCAAAGCTAATAGTTTTACTCATTAAATACTATTTTATTGTTTATAAAACTTATTATAATTTAATGTTAATTTCTTTCTTTCGGTTATTTAAACTTTTTTATTTTAATATAAAATAATTGGTATTTCATTTGAATGAATGTGAAATAATTTTGAATTATTTGAAATAGTTTTGAATGAAAGTATTTTATATATGCATTATCTGGAAATAGAATCGCAATCGACTGTATATAATTGATCAGTATTTGGGATCTTAAGAGCCTCTGATTTGTATTAATATTTTATGATTTCCTATTTGAACAAGGGCAAATCTTTCAACAAATTGTTTAATAATATCCATCCATTCTCTTGCTGAATAATTGCTATATACTTCATACAAATCACACGAATATAATAAATTCTTTTGGGAAAGTTATGTCTGAAATAGAATATTTCAACTTGTTTATATTAATTGTATTGGTTTTAAAGCTTTTGACAATTAAATGTTAATTTATTGCTTATGTGTCTCAAATTCCTTCTCTCAGCTGCTATAAGTATGGTCTGAAAATAGCAGGACTTCACAGAGGTTCAGTGCTTGAGAAAGAGTCCGGTTAGGGCTCGTAAACGTTCACGAAATATAAAAGTTTTTGATTAACAAATTTAGTGATAAAAAATAAGTTTATTTCTAATTCAATTCGAATATAAAAATTTTATTTATATTCTGTTAAATCGTAAGATTTTGAAAACAGGAAAATCTCTATATTTTAAACTTTAGAAATGCAAACAATATTTTCGAATTATGGCACATAAAATCCATTAAAATTTTACAATCAATTATATTCAACAACCAGTAAGGCTATAATATAATATAATAAAATAACCGTTACTTATGTAACATCATATCAAATCATTCAAACATATCTAAAGTTTCAAATAAAATTACAATGCTAACAATTTATTATATTTACTTGTTCAGTAATTTTTTCATTACAACTCAATTATTTAAACTATATTCTATTTAAGATACTTTAAGAAATTTTTTTATTTTGTGACTATATTGTATAAGAATAGAATTTTATTTTATATTCAAATATTTTGTTTTATTGAAACATATCTTGATTTTTAAAAATTTCATTAAATTTCGATGAAAATTTATTACTATCAATAGCTAGATAATAATTAATTTGTAAAAACTGATCCAATAATTACCGTATTGATGAACCGACATGCTCAGAGTTCCAAATAGTGAGTCAACTTTAAGTACCTCTACTTCTCATGACATCATATGACGCTATGTTTAATTCAATATATTTGTGACACTTAGTATCAATTATTTTCCCTCCAATTTTTTATTTATATTATTGTCTATAACCCTAAATGTGTTTGTCATGTTATATGTGAATAAACAAATGTAAAAAAGTGTTTTGTTTGTGTTTATAGTTGCCTTAGACGCTCGTATCTATAGATATTTGGAACTCTGGACATGCTGGTATAAACGAAATTGATCATTTGCTTAAAAAACGATTATGGATTTCTACCGGCATACCGGTATAAAGTGAGGTATGTTAGAATATAGGGTAATATTTTACACTTAATATAAATGAAAAAACAGTGCTAATAAAGTAACTTAATTATATACATCAGTAGTTTTACTTTGTGTTTTACTTTAGGTCCTCCACTACTTACATCACTACATCAAATTAGAAAAATTGTTAAAATATTTATAACTTAAACACATAATTATATTTTAAATTTGACTTTATTCCTCATTTATACCCGCATGCCGGTTTATCACGTGGAAAACTAACATATGGTCAAACTCAGTCTATATCGGCATGCCAGTGTTTGTGAGGTAAAAGGTAGTTAAATATTGTTTAAATTATTTTAAGAAAAAGTATTTAGAGTAATTAATGGTTTAAAAGGAAACTTAGTCACTTTCAAAATATCCTTTGTGCTGGATTAAAATACCTTAATACACCTCAAAGTCCTTTAAAAATGAAGTGATTTTTAAGTTATCATTATAACTACTTTTCGATAAAATATAAATGATTTTAGATAAGAGTTATAACAATAAAGATAATGAAATAACAGAATAATAATCACTATTTCATCACAACTTAAAACATTTCATTGTAATCATTATTATTTTCAATTAGTGGAGATATCAATAAAAAGAACAATAGGTTGCTAGGTTACATACAGTTGCAGTTTACTCGATACAAAAAGTAGATTAACACCACATTTAATTAAACATTACTTAATAGAATTGAATCAAATTTTAATTATTAATTCTAAGTATATCAGTGATTGAATTAATTGAATAAAATAATTTTTTGTCACAAAAATTAAGTCAAATATGAATGAAGAGATCAAAAACAACGAAACTTTAGTAAAGGATTTCACAAACATTTCGATCGCAGAAACAGTTTCTGATAATACAAGTCTTCAGTCTATTGTGATATCAGTCGACAGTAATTACATCGAAGAAAAGTTGAGTGCCTTAAATGTCATTAGAAAACTATTATTAACAAAAGGAAAGCCTCCGATCAATGAATTGATTCATTTGGGAATTATTCCAAATATTGTCCGAAATTTACAACAAAATTTATCGCCTGATCTTCAGTTTGAGTTCATTTCGGCTCTCATTGATATCTGTTCGGGTGATATATATCAGACAACATCTCTAATAGAGTCAGGAGTCGTTCCCATTTTAATCAATTTATTGCGATCTCACGACCAGAAGGTGTGTGAAGAGTCAGTTAAGGCACTTATATTATTACATGAATACAGTCCACAACTTCGCAATTTTGTCATAGAATCGGGTATATTAGGACCTCTTTTAGAACTTCTAGAGTGTGAAATACCGCTCTCCCTATTGAGAAACATAACCAAGACAATTTCTTCAATATGCCGTTATAAAGATCCTCCTCTTTCAAGAGAGACAATTATACAAGTTATGTCTGCGTTGGAGTATCTAATAAACAATAAAGATATTGACATTTTGGAGGACACTTTATGGGCCGTCGCACACCTCACAGATATTGACAACGAAATAATACAATTAGTGATTGACAGCGGAATTGTTCCAAATTTAGTACAGTATATCAGTCATGAAGTGGTAAAGATAAAAATGACAGCACTTCGAGCGGTCGGGAATATACTAACCGGAACTGACGAACAGACACAAGTAGTGCTCAATTGTAATATTCTTTCATACTTTCCTTCACTTTTGACTCATTCCGATTCAGAAGTAATAAAAGAGTCGGTTTGGATGTTATCTAATATTAGCGCTGGAAATGTACAACAAATTGAGTCATTATTTAGTTCTGGACTCATTCCAATGGTTGTCCACCTTTTGGCTAATGGAGAGTACCAAGTTAAAAAAGAGGCCGCCTTCACAGTGATGAACCTGACCATAACCACAAATAAAATCCAAAACTTTTATTTATTAGAAAATGGAGTCATTGAACACTTGTGTGCACTTCTCTCTGTAAAAGACTTTAAATTAGTTGCAGTTGTGTTGGAGGGGTTAAACAATTTTCTGAAGAACTCAAAGACAGAATACAAAACAATAGTCAAAGAGATTGAAAAGTGTGGAGGAATTGAAAGCTTAGTATCACTACAAAACCATTCGGACGAAAACATCTATTCTTTAGCTTATAATATCCTCAATGAATACTTTGAAAGTGATGATGAGGAAGATGAAATGATGACCTAGATTATTTGTGATTTTTATTTGAATTTGACTTAAATAAAGTTAACTCAACATAGAAAAGAAACGATGGGTGTCAACACAATCTTAAATTAAATTTAGCCTAAAAATTGTAAGCCTAAATCAAGTATTTACTGTAATATCTTAGAATTGATATGAAATAATTAATTATTATAAAAACTTTTTTAAATCAAATATTAAACGTAAATGTATTATATTTTTCTTTTACAAATCAAGTATACAGTGTTTCTCACCTCATTTTCCGGTTGTTTCGTCTTTACGCTTATTTCAATTGTCTTTCCTAACAAACAAATTTCTTTCCGGTTATTTCAATGTATTTTATTATTTATTAAATATAATGTATTCACCTTTGAGCGGCAGCTTTAAACAACCGAAATTATCTGAAAAAGTGGTCGAACATAAAATTGTCCAATGAATTATTATTTTATCTTGATGAGAACATTTTATAAGCAGTATATAAGCAGTATATAAGCATTAAATATTTACCGTTTGGCAGCTATCGTTTAAAATGGGTACCAAAAGTCAAAATTATAAAATCAATTGAAATAACCGAAAAGACATTTGTTCTTTAGGAAAGACAATTGAAATAAGCGTAAAGACAATTGAAACAACCGGAAAACGAGGTGAGAAACACTGTAAGATTTCAAATCTATAATGCATATTAATTTAAACGAATGTTAATATATATTTTGAAAACTACTTTATAAATTTTATTATTATTATTTTACCTTAATTATATAAGCAACGTGGAATAATGTAATTTTAATGAATAAAAATTAAATTATTCTATGAAATAACAAATAAATTTTATTTTAAATGAAATTATAAAACAATATTTGAATATTTATATTAAAATATCAATCTTATTAGTAGGTAAATCTGTTTATAGGTAGTAGCGGAATTTAATTATCTTGGTATATATAAAAAGCTTGTTATATAAGGAATTGATTGCTGATGTTATTATCGGCTTATGACTATTTGCTCCCGTAGAATTTGACCAGGAAATTTTGCCATTTAAAATTTTAAAGAAAGATAAATTTTAAACTATTTGCAATAAAAATCTTTGTTTTATTCATTTTTAAGTTCATTTTAATTCTCATAAATAATTTCAATGTTCAAAAATTCAGTTTCAATTGATAATTACTCAATGTTCAAAATCTGTTATTATTATTGATAAATCAGTTCAAAACTTATATTTTTTAAAGCTTTAAATGCCAATATTACCTGGCCGAATTCTACGGGAACAGATAGTCATTAGCCGATAATAACATCACCAACTAATTCCTTACATAACATGTTTTTGAAAGATAAAAAAGATCATCAAAATCCGCCAATACCTATAAACAGACTTACCTACTAAGTTTAAAATTAGTATCTGACCTTTTAAAATGCGCGCTTGAATAATTGATAGTCATTGGTTAGGATCTTTTTATTATAGAGTTTGATCATGATATTACGTATAGGGATAGGTCAAACATTAGTTTATATTTTGTATATTAAAGGGTATATTTTTAAAACTTGAATGGTAACAGTATTTAAGAATAAGAATTCAAAATGCGACAAAACTGCGATTTTATCCAATGCTAAGTTTAAAACTGTAACCTATTCATATACATCAAATATATCTAACAACATAGGTTTATTCAAGATTAAGATAAAATCAAATTAAAGATATGGAATATTCAAAAATTAAGTTATTTTATTATTTGCAAAAATTTTTCTCTTCTCATTTTTGAAAAACTATTAGTTAAAAATTACTCTAAATTAACCAGTTTTGCCATGTTACAATAAATACTTTCAATAATTCCTAAAATAATATACTAAATTTTGTTTAAAGGGTATTTGAATACCAAATAATTGCTCAAAAATTCTTTTATTTAATGATAATATTTTTATTAAGAAAACAATTTGTGAATTAAATTTAAATCCATTGCTACAAAATTATGTAAAAAAATAATTAAATTTATATCACTTATAAACTGAGAGATAGTGTTTATAAACTGAAATATTATTTGTTTTAAATTATTAATAATGATTTTTGTCAATTATTTTTGTGATTTATTTACGTTTAATTAACAATAATTTGGCGAATGTCGTGATTACTATAATATGCTAAAATAGAAAATTACAAGTAAACAACTATTAACTTTTAAATAGTTTTTCGTTCAAAACAGATTTCTAGGACAAACAAAATTTTAGGAATAAAATTTTGGGTAATTTTTATGAGTAAATGAAATCTGGTAATAAATATAATTAAAATAAATTAAAGTAATTATATAAAACATTTGATTTAATGGTAATTTTTAAACAAAATATAGATTTAATTTATAATAGTTTTTAAAACAAAAACTTCAATTATACTAAAATATTAAATGTATTAATACTTTATTACTCTCTCAATTAACCATCAATGATTAAATAATATGTTTGATGTTTTAGAAAATATATGTATTAAGCGATTTATATATTTTCGAAAAAGTCATTGCTTTGGTGAAGAAACAGGAAAGTTCTCTGCTGAGCAGGTAAAATTTATTTTTCATTTAGCATTTTTACAAACAACTTCTGGAATGGAAAATAGCTCGAAGAATTTATTGAATTTAGCACTTTCATACCGTTCCCGAATGTCTCGCTATTTATGAAGATATGAAACATTCATTCATTAGACCAGAAAATAACAATCATTTTACTTATGAACAGAAGACTAATTAAGACAAAAATAATAATATGCTTTAGAATGTTTACCATAACTTTGTAATCAAATAAGATTATTTTTAATATTTCCAATAATCATGACTATAGCCATGATAATTTCTGTAAAATTAGGTTCTGGTCATCCTATTGATAGGGATTTTGTCCACTGTGTTTATCGACCACTCTTTCCAAATATTTAATCCTTCAAGATCTTATTATTGTTCTTGCAATTCATTTTTATGAAATTTGATTTCTCCAAATTAATTTTCATATTTATGTTCTAGTCTATTGTGTTCAAATGTCCCGATCATTAAATCTTGCCAGGTAATTATTAAGTGTCCATTGAATGTTACTTGAAATTCAACAATTTTATCCCATTTTCATTGATGCCCTAAAATTATTATAAATTAATTTTATTCAAAATTTTAATTTGAGTTCTTATCTATTTTATAATTTATGTCAACCATGGTTAAATTAGGTTTTTAATAGATCTAAATCACCATGATCATTAATTGGGTGATTGAAAATTTGGCATATTTATTTAATATCGTAATCAGTACTGAAAGCCATTTCACTAAAATAGAGACGATTTAAGAATTATCTGTAAAAATAAAAGTTTAATACAATAATTAGTTAATTAATGATTATTTTTAAATATAATTAAATTTAATCCAAAATTTTATATATAATTTATATATGTTTTGAATTTATGTATAAATGCTTATTTTTTATTAATTATTAATTAATTAATTAAAAATTATATTTCAATAAATTTACAACTAACTTAAATAGATAACCCGTAGGTTAGAAAAGTATTTTAATATAATTTATGTTAAAATTAAACCTAGAAATTAAAAATTATTAATTATTCTTAACTCCACTTAAAATACTCATATAATAAAAAAAGAAAATTAATTAAAGGAAAATTAATATCACTTTTCTATTTTTAATAAAAGTAATATTAAAATTTGTATATATAATTAATTACACTGTGCCTACTCATCTAAATTGAGTATAAAGTTTTGTAAAATAATGAATCAATCAATTGATAAAAAGTGATTCAGTAGTAGTGAATCACTACATATAAAAAGATTTACTTTAAATAAATATTTTTTGAAATAATATTAAAAACTTTTGATAATTTTTAAAATATATGAGATTTCATAGAGATATCCCTAAATTTTGAGTAAAATTCTTATTCAAAAATAATATTATATATACAAATTCGGTATTATTTACAATATATTAATAAGTGTTAAAAATTGTTTATAATTGCTACAATACTTTTATTTAAAATTTAATTTAAACTCAAATATTATTGAAATGAATTTCATATCTTTAGCTTTTATTCTAAAAACGTTTAAAAATTATCAAAGTTTTAACTTTAGTAAAATGTTTTGAAATATATAGTCGTGTGCAATATATGGGACCGGCCATTTGTTCATTTATCTCCTGTAATATTCAACCTAGCAAGATTATTTTTTGACCACAAATATGGTTTTATCTAGATTTTATGTAAATAAAATATATTTTAAATACCTAGCATAATTTCTATAAAAATCAACATTTTACAACAATTTTGATGTAATAAATTAATTTTAATGCTAAATAATATTAGGTATTCTTATACTAAATTTCATTAAAATATCTTAACTTTAGACAAAATTATATAAGAAAAAGTAATATGCCTTATAAATAAATTCTCTCAATTTTACTAATAAAACCAAATATTCCTTTACATTTTTT
>JAQFZM010003490.1:0-11021 GCA_034695785.1 Galumna obvia
ATATGTTTCAATGTTTAAGTATTATCACGTTCCCTTTTCGAAATATAAGCTTTAATCTTCATTATATTTTTGAGGTTTTTAGTTAATAGGTATAATGCTTAAGTAATGCAGATTAATAAGCATAAATAACGACACTTTAATATTTATATAAAAGTGAACAGAGTTTATAAATTAAAATATCATAAAAAAATAATCATAATTATTACATTAAATGTGTTATTGTTTTGATTTTCATAGATTACCATCTAATGAATACTATTAGCTTAAATGGTAAGTTCTGTAATTTATGTACAATAAAATAATAATTATTTTTGGATCATTCCATTGACTAATTCTGATACTCATGACAGGATCAATTTTATATATTTTGGAAGATAAAATATTATATTTATTTTTCAAATTAATTTATAATTTCATTTACGTTTACAAATTTAATCATTATTTAATATTTATAAAATAAACTGTAATTTTCTCATTAAAATAAAATTGGATTATCCTATTTATATAATTTTAAATTAAATGGAAGCCTTCTATCAAAGATTAATATTTTCGATATTATTTTTTGTTAAAATTTAAGATTTTAAAATAAATCCTAAAACAAATTTCTATCTAACTTATATTTTGCGCTACCTAGGAGAAGTTTTTTATGCATTTATTTTGTATTTATCCAAGATAATGAAATGATTTTTAGGATTAATAAAATTTTTTTACAAAATTTCTAATTAATATTTTAAAGGGAACCATAATTATTAAAGAAAAGGTAATTTCCCTTATAAAATAAACTATCAAAATATTTCCTCAAATGCATATAAATAATAAGTTTTTAAATTAATATTTACATTTTCCCCAATTTTTTTTGAAGCTCCTTGATATATTTAAAAAATATTTGGTTAACGATTATATATTGTAATTTTTAAATAAATTATAAAGGATCATTAAAATTAGCCTAGTAAAATTTGAACACGATCATTTCGAATTTTTCAAATTTTGAAATTTGCAGGATCCTTTTATCTAATTTAATAAGAATATTAAAAAGCAAAAAAAACAAGTATCGGATTAATTTTGACCTATATTGTAAAAAACATAAAAATAAATTTCTTTAACATTGTTTTAAATTGAAGACTTTATTGAAAATAATGAATAATTAGAAAAATAACCTTAGGAGATTAAAATAATTGAATAAAATAAAATATAAACAAAACCATAGTTATGGTTTAAATATTAAATACAAGTTATGTATATATTTATCTTTGCTCAATTTATTCCTTTTAAGGGCTTCATGAAAAATATATTAAAATTCAGGTTATAATATTAAAACCGATCCCTAAAATATTCATTATAAAAAATTATACTTTTTTAAAACATTAAATTAATATTAATAAAATATTAACTTTTTTATACAATTAATTCATTTACTAATATATTTGACAATAATCATGTATTTCATGAGAAGAAACATGACTTTTATGATAACAAATATGTTCTTTCAAAATATTATCATGCTAGTGTATGTAAAGCAGTGATTGGAGAATTTGAAAACTATAAATTTAAACTTTGAAGACAATTTTCTAATTGAAAACACATTCTTTTCAAAGCTTTTCAATATTGAGCTCAAATATTATCAAAATAACTGATTTTATACCCATTAAACTTATTTTAATACTTCTTCTGAAAGGATTTTATTTTTTTATAGAAACTCGATTTAACCAGAACTAGATTTATCCAGATCATATTATTGTCACCAAACATCTGGTTATATCGAGTACTAACTGTATATATATAAATGTATATTTATATATTATATCATGATTATTAATTATATATATCGATAAAATTTAATTATTTAAAATGTGTATAATTTATTTAAATAATATTTATATTTATTGCTTGAACTTTCCATTGAATAGTTTTGATAATATTACTAGACAAGATAGAAGAATAAATAATTTTAGATTATACTATATAAGATCTTATTTCAAATTTATATTTATTAATAGTAAATAATTATTTATAATGAGTATAAAATATATTTATAAAGAAACATTTATAGCTTAAATTTTCAATTAACTAGTTTTGTCTACAGAAATTGTTTAATTAATTATGAAATTAAAAGTTTCTTTTATATCTCAAATTTAATTAATATTTTCGAATATATTGAAATTTATTCAAAAAAATACAATTGAGTTATTCAATTACTCATTTTAATTAAATTTGTAAGATATACAAATATTATATTTTGGTATTATTAGATTTTACGCATAAAGATTCCTCTAAAAGTATTTTTAAATTTTACAGGCAATTCAAGAGTAGTTAAGGATATAATTGACAATTTAAATTAAAAGTATAAATGATTTGATATTAAGTAAAAAACGATATCTTTAATAATTAATTTGTATACTTTCAATATATACATACAGTATATAAAATCAAAGTATTTATTATTTTTGAATGTAAACTGCAATTTTTTCATTATATATTAATTGATTTATTCCTTTGATATCAAATTTATTAAAATGGATGAATATAGGCATAGGTTTAATTTTTTATTACCTATAAAACTTATTAAATATTATATTCTTAATAAAAAAATTATTTGAATCTTACAAATTAATAATAACAAAGTTACTTTTGCTATAATTGAAAAATATTTAAAGTTATTTCCGATAATTAATAATAGTATATGGACTTGAAGCATTCGTTGTAAAATGATACAATAATCAAAAGGGAGATCGAATGGATCTTCAGTGATATAGAATTCATATATGAAAACCAGTTGGAAGACTCGAGTAATAAATGCTTTACAATTATAGGGAAAGGAACTTGATTATTCACAATTGGCAAATTTCAAATACATAAATTATTAAGAAAATAATATTTATTAAGAATTATAAATAATAGGAATAAATTAATAAAGTTTTATATTAACAATTTGTTTAATAATGAATGAAAAGAATAAATCATTTAATATTTAATAAAAATTGGAATAAATATTTAAAAATAGTTAATATTTCATTTTCCAATATAAACTGAAATTGATTAATTATATAGCAAAAGTTTCATTCGTTTAATAAACTCAAAAATTTTTGTCTTAACCCCCCCCCCCCATTAAATTAAACTTGTTCAATTTATTGTAAAATTTTATTAAAATAGAATTTGAAATCAAATTTAGTTAACAAACATTAATTTTGTCAAAACGATAATTTAAATTAAATTTAAAATTCAGTTTAACTTCTTTATAACGAACAACGAGATAACTTTTACATTTATTTTATTGAGAGAATTTTTGGAAACAAATAAAAATTTTTATTAAACATTTTATTTTTATAAAGATTAAAGTAATTTTGTTTCAGACAAGTTCTTTAAAAAATAATTACATTGTATTAATTTAAAAGCGATAAGACATAACTTTTGCTAGCTCATTAGCGTTGCCAATTATTAATTAGAAAACTTAAAATATTAATGAACTATTGAATAAACTGATATAAAAATCATTTAATATAAAACAATTTAAGATTTCTCATAAGTTTTATGGATGTTTAATGTTTAAAATTAAATTATTAGTTATTATTTAATTCACAATATAGTCAATATTTATAAATTATAAACAAGTTATATATTATATTTATTTAATCATATTTATCTTAAATGTTAGACCTAGATAATTAGCAAATTTAATTTTAAACACTTATTAAATTTATATGAATAAATCATTAATTCAACGATGTATGACAAATGCCATAGTTTATAAACAAAAAAAATTTCTTCTGGTTTTATAATACAAATATTTTTATATGAATAGTTATTAATAATACACTCATTTATAATGATAAAATTACATATTTTCAAAGTAGTAAATAATTATTTAGATTATAAAAGAGAAATGGTTTATGCTCATAAATAAATATATAATTTAATGAAACATACTCAAATTTAGTATTTATAATTATTTAATAAATTTAGTGTCAAAAATATGATCTTTTGAAAATATTTCATTCATTTATGTTGAATATAAAGAAAATATTTTTTAAATATTAATTAAATATTAAAATATATTTAAAATAAAAATATTAACTTGGTTTATTGCCTTATAAAGCTTAGTAAACTAGTATAGAGACGAATATTTATATCCCGGATTAGTAATTTAAATTCAAAAAACATTTCAAATTTTTCAAAATTTGATCTAGTTTATTTGTAAGAATGTATATCTCTTTCTAATCTAATTCATTAGTAAATCGATTTTGTATTTAACGACATTTAACATTCAATTATAATGAATAAAGTGGTGCTTATTACAACCCATTTATTGAAAATAAAATAAATAGAATACATTAATAGTTTTTAAATGATATAATTATAATTTGTTTTGAAAATATTAAATAATTGTAAAAAAATTAAGGTATAATAGAAAGATATATTATTTGAACAAATAGATGAAAACTATTCATTGCGTTTTTTTTAAAAAAACCCTATCAATTTGCCATGTTTAGAAAACATTTTATCATGTATAATTTTTATGAAGTTTTTACATAAAATTTTTTAAATTATCTATCGTATTAGCAACAAAATACTAGACAAAATTTGCAATTTTAAATATATAACTAGATATTTGAATAATATAATGTTTTATATAATGAAATAGAATAATAAAAAACAGATTTCTAACAATAGTACACAAAGGCATCAATGGTTATCGATGAATGGTTAGAAAATAATTGCTTCTAAACCAAAACTCATTTATCAAACTCTTTTGAAAATATGTTTATAAAATGGAGGGAAAAATACAAAATTTATTAAAATTATTTAATTATTCTCAATTTAATAAAAAATTTAATACCAATTATATATTTAGGATAAAGTGTTAAATATTTATAAAATTAATTTTTAATAAAATGTCATGTTTTCTGTGGAAATCTTGAAAATGAGATTGGCAATAGTTTTGACAAAATGCAAATGTTGGATTCAATCATTTCTGTGTTTAACCTATTTTTTAGATAAGAATTTATTCTATTTCATTATTTATTATTTATTTGAAATACAAATAAAACATTTTGTCCAATAAATCATAATACAATAACAACGGAAAAATGGAAACAAATATGAAAAAATCTTAACGTTAGGTCTGTTACAAATTTCGGTACCCATCAAAAGCAAAAATGTCTGCCATTCAAATATAATTATATTTATTTAATTAAATTAATTAATATTAAATGTTTAGTCGAAATCACTGAACTATTAAATGGAAGAATTGTTTTACTTTAAAAAGTGGATAAATATATTATGACGCCATCAATTATGACAGTCCCAATATTTTTGAAAAATTTTGGCAAACTTGGGCACATACCTGCCATTCATTGATATTTTTTATTCTTTCATATATTATAATTGAAATGAACAAAATATGAATAAAATTTATAAAAAAGTTTTACTTGATGTTAATTTTAATTTTGTATAGATTTTGGTTGCTAATACGATAATTGATTAAGATTATAAATAATATTTTATTTGAAAATTCTAAATTAATATAAAAAATTATATTTCAATATATCATCGAAGAAATTTCTTAAAAATTTATATATCTGTGCTAATTTGTTTATACCTTTGTGTTTATCTATTTATACAGAAGTCAATATATCCTCGTGAAATTAGAAATCAAGTTTTTTTTAAATACATTTACGGAGTAAAATATAGAATATATTACTGCATTCAAATAAAAATTTCCAAAATATATAGGAATTCATTTCAAAACGATAATATATATTTTTATTCTGTATAAAGCAGTAAAGATTTAGATTTAAGTGTCGTTTTAGGATGTATTCAAAATTCTTATTAAGTCACGTGATCTAAAAATTTTTGAAAAATACGAAGGTCATAGTCACAGACAAATTCACTGGTGGAATTCAAAAATTACAAAACATAAATGATGGTAGAAGAGACAAAGTATGATATGACATCAACATCATTAAATTATTTCTTAGTACTCTTTACATTCATTTATCAAAAGAAAAGTTTATTTTATATATCTTTAATATTTTGTCAATAATTTCCTTACTCATACAAATAGTGTTGTATATGAATAGATTTAATGAGCTAGCTCAAGTCACATAGCACACGCAAAAAGTGGTTTAAAAGTGACTATTCTGATAAGCCTGGTGTAAACTCATAATCATAATGCTCATTTATATGATGAAGATTATGATGAAAGCTTACGAAATTGCTTTCTAATAATAACGTTTAAAAATCAATAGATTTTCTTAGTAATTATTGATTTATGAAAATTAACTCTGATTAGTTTTTTTAGTTTTAGAACATTTTTTCAAACATTATTTATGGAAAATATTACCACATTCCAATTCAAAGTTTTTAACTTTAATCTTTATCATGTAAGTGAGCATTATGCTTATCACATATTATGATATTTTTAGGCAAGTTTAATTCTAGTATTCAATGGATATAATTATTATAAGAAATAGAAAAATGATTTGATTTAAAAATTTTATGAAAAATAAATAAAAAAATTTAAATTAATATAAAAATTGAAATATAATAAACGAATAACTAAAAACTGAGAATCAGTGAAATATTACAATCATTTGAATAAATATTTATTATAATTCATAATAAACTCATTTTATTATTACGTCACCAAACGTTTGTATATAATTAAAGCTCCAATTTTAAACTTCCATTAAATATGTAATTAATTGACTATTTTTAGTATTAATTTAGTAATAATTATAATTTAATTCATGATAATTGAATTAAACTTATGTCAAATATCTTTAAATATATAATCATAGATTTTTTGAAATTTGGGAGAAAGAAATAATGTTATAAATTTTGATATAATTAACATTTAAATTAAAAACTGTAAATTAGATTTAAAATCACGAAAAATTTTAGAAAAAAATTAAACCCTTCCACAGATATAAGCCAATTGAATTTAATCTAATTTTAGCATAATCTGACAATTATATTAAGCAAAACTTACAGTTTATGAAATAAATTCCTTGATTAATAAACTTTTTTGATACTAGCTCTTATTTTAATAACATAATATTAAGAAAACTTTATTCATTACATTTACATAGTAAGTGTAGTATATGTAATCGTTTTGCACCCACCCACCCATCCCCCTCGTGGGGTGCAGCATATAAAATATTTTAAATACATTCACATAGATGGATTCAGCGAATAAAATTTTTTCACCCACTCTACTGGCCCTCACACCAAAGCCACCGGCACTTTCACCTAGTCTACCAGGTTCTCACCCAGTCTACCGGCCATTAAACCTAGGTCTTCGACCCTCTAACCTAGTCTACAGGTATTCTCACTCAGTCTAATGGTCCATATATCCCCACTACAGGCTTTCTCCCTCAGTTCATAAACCTTCTTACTCCATCTACTGGCTTTCTCACCCAGCCAACCGGCCCACCCACCCTCTCTACATGCTTTCTCATCCAATCTATCAGTCCTCTCTACATTCAACCAACCCTTTCACCCAGTTTAATGGCCCACCCACACACTCTACTTGCTTTCTCATCAAATCTACCAGCCCTATAACCCATTTTACCAACCCTCTCACATAGTCTAACGGAATTCTCACCCAGGCCTCCGACCCATTCACCAAGACTATCTACCCACCCACCCTCTCTACAGATCTTCCCACTGTCAACAGGCCCCGTTATTCAGTCTTAATGCTCTTTCACCCAGGCCATCGACCCTCTCATTTATACTACATATATTTTCTGCACCGAAGGATTCTATGGGTTATATAATGTTAAGCTAACTTTATTTAACCTAATTTTATATAAGCCAAAACTCGATATAAGCCATAAATTTCATTATATTTTTTCAATATATTTTAGAAAATAATTACATTTTTTGTATATATTATATTTAATTTACTCAAGGATATATTTATCTTATTGAATAATCAATTAAACAAAACTAACTTTATGAGTTAAACCAAAGCCATTGAGTTACCCATTTTACATAGGCCCTGGGACATTAAACCAATTATTTCAATGGGAAATTATTTATTAGGAAATGTATATAAGAATGGATTTGAAATCTTAAGATACTGTTCCATATTTGTTAATATTTAAGTAAATTAAATTTTTGTTTAATTTTAAATTGATATTAAAAATTCTGAAGAATATTTATTTAAATTTTTTTAAAATCTATTTTAACCAATTATTAAAGTTGTAACTAAAACATTGATATAAATATATTTTAGAAATTTTCGAATAATACTAATAAATTGGACTAATAATTCGGCAACTGATAATATATTTTATAAAATTTTAAACATATTATTTAATTAATTAAAATGTATTAGAATTGAAAAAAATAAATTGTTGAATATTATTCTAATAAAATCTATAAAAATAATAAAAAAATTATAAAATCAATTAAAATAAAAATTTATTCTAATTATTAATAAAAGTGTTTTCATTATAATACTCATATTTATTACATTGTCCCATTCAAACATAGGGTCGAGGAAATTGGAATTATTCTTAAAATATTAATGCTAGATTAGTTTTGTAAAATGTATATGAGAGTTCCATATTTCTAGTTTTTTGGGTAGTGACAACATGAATAACACGTGACTAGTTAGTAAAAAATTTGTAGCATTTTCAAAGGCCATAGTCACAGGTCATTCCAGGGTGTATTAGATTATTAAATAGAGAATTGAGGGAATGTAAATTATAGTGGAATAGTTGATGTTTAATATGTCACCAAAATTATTAAAATCGGTTAAAAAGCAAAAAACTTCTAGTAGTTTGAATATCAAGAATTTTCCATAGGTTAACATTATGAAATTTTAGATTAAGTTTTATATTGAATATTTTATATATAATGAATGGAAAACATTATTTTGAGCAACTTTGTTGCTGGACATATTTTGATCAAAGCTAAGGTTAAACCTCATTGATGCTTCAAATTGAATAAATATTTCTTTCTAAATGATTTTTAACAATGTCTTTAATAGCTCTATCTTAGCTTTTATCAAAATATGTCCAGCATCAAAACAGATATGAAGAAAACACGTGTATTGTTAAATTTCATAGAAAATAAAAATGAAGTCAAATTTATTAGTTTTCATTCATTAATCATATTTGACACTAAAATTTATAACCTAGATAAATATGAGTTTTGAAATTTGGTGTGAAAATATATATTCATAATTTTCTAAATGATTAATAGGTAAACAAGGCTTTAAATTAACGATTGTACATGTCTTACAGCATAAGTACTAAAATTTTTTTTCATAATATTTATAATGAATTAAATCTCCTATAGGCTGTTTGTAAATCTTCTGATATTAAGGGGCAAGTTTCAGTGAAATATTTTAATAAACTTGTTTATAACAAAATTGCTATCACAATGTGAAATGCAAAAAAATTTTCAACTTGATTAATTTTTTAAAATAACTTAAATAAGAAAATAATGAATAATACATGACTTAGTTTTCTTTAAAGATTTTCTTCTGATAATTTTTAACAATTGCATAGCTAAGAAGTTAAATGATTCAATATAGCATTTTTTAAATAAATGAAATCTTTTTAAACAATAAATATACTAATTGCTTATATTATAAAAAGAAATTTTCTCTTAATGATGAATTTTAAATTTTCAAATTATTTGATGTAATGGACAATTTTACAATTTTAAATAAAAAAAATTGATCCTTATTTTCAAGATTATAATAACTTTTATTTAAATATAAGGTCCATGAAAATGGTTTTTAGTTTATAATATGATGAATATAAATGAGTCAATTTTTTTAAACCTAAATAATAAAATATTAAAATAAAATATGAAATAAATATATTATTTATTAAAATTTAAATTATAAACAAATTTATTAAAAATAAGTTGAATTAGCTTTTTTTATAATTTACATTTTAATAAATAATATATATTAAGCAGTATTATTACTTAAATAGTTTTTAGGAAAATCTAAAACATTGTAATGATCACAAATAAAAATTTATTAATAATTTAAATGATTATAATGATACTTATATGAACGGAATTGGATTTTATTTCACAAAATTCTTGTTTTCAAGAAAGTATTTTAAGCGAATTTAATTAGGTTTATCTTCTGTCTTCTAGTGTGGCTCTTAATTTATTTATCAGTTATGACGCAATTGGTTTACTATATAATCATTAGTCAGTATGTGAAGTTTGATATTCAAATCTTAACGATGTTATCAATGAAAATTTTAATGTCTTTAAAGTAAGGAATTAAAACTCAGTTAATTAGTATCTAGCTCATCAAGAAAATAAATGATGAGGCCTGGTCTAAATATTAGGTGGATCAAAAAGGATCAAATCATTGCATCGTAAACAAATCGCTCTCAAAGGACGATACCGAAACCAGAACAACTGGCACTAAGGATTTTTTTGTTGTATTATGCTAAGTACATCCCTAGGAGTAAGAATATATAAAAAAATTTCCGAACACTCTATAATAAAGTCACCAGATGGCGTCAAAGTCCGACTTTTCAAGTTAATTATAGAAGTGATATGACCATCAAAATATAAAAAAGGTATAAAACGTATAAATATATTTTACAATTATTAGTAGAAGCTTTAATTTCTACTCTTGTCCTAATGTTATCGGCACATCATCAAGTTAGCCCGGTGTGATGTGTTGAATAAGCTCGGTGAATTAGTGGAAGCCCAAGGACTGAATCGAAAATCAGCTTCATTCCAATCGATCGATGGACTTGATGGTAGTGAACTATAATTCCCTCGATTGGATGAGACTAATCTTCGATCTAAAACATTGGGTTCATATCAACTGAGTCAGGCTAACTCCTATTATGCTGAACATGTGAGGAGGAATGGGAGCTAGACGGTAGAAGTCTGCAAACATGTTGGACCTCTATCGCTTAGCTCCCATGGGTTTGACTTAGTTATGAACCCAATGTGAGTCCGAGGTAAGATACAGTCCCGACACCACTCTTCGACACGATATTTTGTTTATATTTTGATAAGTCGTGACAAGA
>JAQFZM010003491.1:0-11020 GCA_034695785.1 Galumna obvia
TGAGCCGTCTCTCAGATCTACAAAGAGTTGAGTTTCGCGTAACTAATGAGTCGACAAAACATGAAATCGAGACTCAACTGAAAAACAAATTCAAACGAATAACAGTTATAAACATTTCAGTCTAAATACGACTAATTTTGATGACATCGATATTAATAGTGATTATTCTGACACTTATTTATACTCTGATTATAATGAACATGACCGAATCCCCAATTAATTTATTTAAATGCATTTATTTTAATTATTTTACTTATTTTATAATTCATATGAATTTCATTTGTAAGGCCTAAGGCATGAGTCAGGGGTTAATTCTATGTGTAAACGAGAGTCAACAACTATCAATAAGCCATAACTGACTTTTGATTCAAACGTTTGAATCTCATTGGTTATTTCTATGTCAGTTGGTTTTTGGACAGTTGGCTATAAAAAGGGAGTGTAAGTCTAGTGGTTGTGGTTCTTATGGGTCTTGTCTTGTGCTTGTCTTTGAGTTCAGTGAAGTGCCAGTTGTCTTGTTAGTTTTGTTGACCAGTGATCGCCAACCGTTAAGTGACAGAAGTCCTGATTGCAGGCATTGTTTAGTTTTAATTGTATTTTATGAAAGACTTGTATTTGTAACAGTAATAATTGTTAAATAGTAAATAAATAGAATTTATATTACTGAAACGTTTTATTTATTTGCCGAGAAGTGATCGCCACTCTGCCTAACAGCGAGTGTTACCCCCCGAAAGTCACCAAGGACAGCTTTAGCGCTTCATATATTTATATGCCAATATGTCCAATAGCCAAACGAGCCAAACGTCAATCAGTCAGAGATTCGATATGCCAAGGATTAGATTTGAGCCTACCAAAAGAGTGACCACCAATAAAGGATTAGACAGATTATGGTTAAATAAGACTTTTATTTAATTCTCTTTAAAGACTTGTCCTTACGAACAAAACCATACATGATTTCAAGTCGAAGTGAGCTCTCCTTTTATACTAGTGGAAGAGTAGCTGTATTTCGACCAGTCTTTCTATTATGCAAATTAACTCTTACAAAATTATTAAAATAATTTTGCAATAAATACACTTTGTAATACATTTCAGTGCATTTAGATTTCTAAAAATATATTTAATTATCATATTTTCTTGGAACTCATTCTTGAGTACCAGTCTCTAATGTCATTAAGTGTACACGTGTAAGCCATACTTGTTTGCACTGACAAAGGCAGGGAACTGGTTATTCAACGAAAGTTCCAGAACAAATAGTATTACCATATATAAGGCTCGGGTATAAACTCATTGAAGGCAAGGAGTGTTAAAATAATATTTGTTAGTATTAGAACCCTTGATCATCACTAATATTTATTTAAATGTATAACATTTATATATTAAAGTATTAGTAATGAGCATAAATTCCCAATGGATCGAGACTTTAAAACTTTATGCGATAAACCCTTTTTAAACATATTTTAAACCCAATATCTCAAAGTGGGGTGAGGATACATTACCTAAGGACAATAAATTATTTTGAAAATTTCGTGTGCGTGGCTTAAAAATTTTCAATAGGCATGAGCATAAAATGGGCAAAATCGATCATTTGATTACAGTAAAGTTTTCTTTTATCACGCAGATCAATAATTTATATTCATATATAATCGTATAAAATATTTTAGCAGGGCCCTGTGTTCCCAAATCGAAACAAAATACAAATATGACCCCCCTGGCGAAAAAAATATAGCTCGTTTGCAAAAATTTTTATTTTTAAATTAATTATAAAATTTGTTCTAAAAGATAGTAAAATTTCAGGCTGATCTGAATTTCAGCCCACGTGAATCTCCTTTTTAGCAACATTTGTTACATTTAGTGTTTTGTTATGTTTCAATTGGATCTCCTTTTCAATCAAATAAACAGTCTTTTATGACAATTAAAGATATTTCTATAAAAATTTTATAATTATATTTCATTTAAATCTCCTAAAAGCTATGGGAATGATATCATCGAAATCCTTAATTTAAATTAAATAAAACCGTTTAATTTTAGTGATTGGACACATTGTCATTTAATTCAAATATGATTTCCATTAGTTCTTTTAAAATATTTAATATTTTAGTTATCACTAAACAATTAATTATTTAATTTACCTAACTAGATGATTCAACCTACTGTTCCCTGAATTAAAGCTCAATCCTCTTGAACCTTTCTAGGAAAATTCAATCCAATATGGCTATCATGTTTCGTAATAAAGATCGTTTATTAATTTTATTGTCATTGAACCATGTGGTCACGTGACCTGGATATAATTGGTACATTCCAAATATACTAGTTATTTCCGAAAATATCGATGTTGGGTTATGATCACTGGAAATTAGTCGAGCACATGTAGTCGCATAACATACTAGAAAATCAACAAAAAATATCCAGTGGAAAACTTTAATGAACAAAGGAAATTTTGAAAAAAGCACATTGATTGATATTGATAAAAACTTAAACCCAATTGAAATTTCAAAAATTATTAAGTAAAATTGAATATTAGTTTATCTAGTTGAACTGAGATATCTTGGCTATCAGATTAAGCCCTTAATTTGACGTGTTTCAATTTGATTTCCATTAGACCAACCATAGTGTTGTTGTCTATTAATTTGCAGTTAAACAAATAAATTGTGAATTTTGACGGAAACTTATCGTTGAATATGTCTTCAGCTTCATTCTCTTCCATTTCTGTGATCCATACACATCAAATCAGGCTATCCTTTAATAAAAGCGAACTGCAGTGCAGAGATACAAATCGAGAATTATATTTTCGTATTCATTTTAATGAATATTTAACTGGAAATTGAATCATTCTCGACTCTAATATTTAAGCAAAACTGCATCATTGAATGTCTAGACTTTCAAGGTAATAGAGTTAATAAAGTTTAAATTTATCAAGTTCTGGAAATAGTTAATAAATTCAAGGTAAGTTTTTGTTTTTCCTAAAATTTTCATGATTTATAATGCATTTGTGTACTTAATGTTTATGAAATTATGCTAACGTCGTCGAAATTTATAAGATTTTAACGAATATTTAAGCCTTTATCACCTTTATCACCATAGTCAAGAAATTTCACTGGATATTTTTTGTTGATTTTCTAGTATGTTATGCGACTACATGTGCTCGACTAATAACTAAAGTGATTATAAGAAAACATCGATCTCTTCGGAAATTATTAGTATATTTGGAATGTACCCATTATATTCAGGTCACGTGACCACATGGTTTCATGACAAAAAAATTAATAAATGACCTTTATGACCAAACATGATAGCCATAATATATTAAATCACCTAGTTAAATAATATTTGTATTAAAACGTAAACAAAACACAATTTACTTCAGGTTTTCAAAGTGATTGATTACTTTACTTTACTAAATATCGGTATTTCATCGCTAAAGTTAATAAATAAATTCAAAATATTTATTGTAATGTAGTATCTTTGAAAATCAATAAAAATTTCAAAAATTATTTATTTTGCTTTAATTTTAAATAATATACAGTAAAAGTTCCCAGTTGAGCGTTCCCCTTACTGTGTAAAGCCCCTTAATGTGTATACTAAAAGTTAATTTGGTGGATCCGCTCTACCTACTAATTTTAAAACCCTTCTAAGCAGTGCATTCATCTGTAGTGTAAAGCTCTGTGTTGTGTATACCTTTGTTTACATTTACCATAATTTCATTCTCAATTGTGTATTTAAATTTAACATTTAACTGTAAATAATCTAGTAATTTATTGAAAAATGGGTTTAATAAATTTAAAAATTAAATTTTTTTATAAATCAATAAGAAATACATAGATTTTACCAACAAATTTAGTCATTAAAATCATATTTTATACCAAATAATAAATGTAAAGACGAGTTCATGAATAACCTAGAAAAAATCAATGAAAGAGGGATTAAATCTCATAATAAACAGTGAAAACAAAGTTTAATTATTAGATATTATCCAAGACATCTGTTAAAACAAATGATTAATGCAACTTAAATAATTTAGAATAAGGTCTCTGTTATGTATGAATTTCTTGTGCATTTGCTCATGCACCACTTGGAATTTCTACTGTATACATCAAACATATTATTTTACAAAAAGTTTATTTTAGCGCTAAAATTGATAAATGAAATAAAAATATTTCATAAAATCATATTATTTATAATTACTATAAATATAAAAAGTTTTTCATCTTATTTTAAATTAAAATTTTTAAATTAAATTTTATTCATTTGTTTTGATAAATGTGTTTATCACGGCTCTATAATATAAAACTACAGGGTGGGTCAGCACCTACGCAGTTTTAAATTGGCCCTTTCCTTAAAAAGTAAAAGAGTTATCGTTTTCAAATAAAAAGCATTATAAACCTGATAAAAGGTGGGCTCTAAATTTATAAAGAGAATTTTTCAAAATTTCTTCCTTAAATTTTTATTAGGCGCCAAATTAAAAAAAAAGATGCGATTGTAAAAATATATTTTTTTTTAATTTTGTTGATTTTTATTGGGTTCATAAAGGACAACTAGTTGGTCTTTTATATTAAACCCCCATTGACATAACCCTTTAAATTTTCCCGCTAGATAGCCTTAATGGTTTTTTGAAAATTTTAGAAATTTAATAATATTTATATGAATTCCTAATAAATAAAACATGCTGATTACGAATATGAAAGTAAAAATTTATAAGCTTTAATAATTTTAAAGTTATTTAGAAAAATTCCAAATTTTTAAAATTTTGATTTAAATTGAGCTTGTTAAAATTTTTGTTAAACAAGTAATTTAAATGATTAAAATGATGAAAATATTTATCTTAACAATATTTTCACACTTTAAATTCCAATTGATGTTGACTAAAAAAAATGTATAACATAACTTTAAATTTATTTGTTTAACTCAAATTACATACTAATTTATGAAAAATTTATTTAAATATTTTAATGATTTCTTAAAAAATAATTCAATTTACTTTTTAGTAAACAAATTGAAAACAATTTACATCATTTTTATCATTTTAATAATTTGTTTAACAAAAATTTAGTCATGCTCAATTTATATTAAACTTTAAAAAGTTTGAATTTTTCTAAATAACTTAAAAATTATGACAGCTATTGAATTTTAAATTTCATAATCGTAATCAGCATGTTTTATTTAATAGGAATCCATATAAATATTATTGAATTTCTTAAATTTTCAAAAATATATTAGGGCCATCTAGCGGGAAAATTAAATGGGTTATGTCAATGGGGGTTTAATTTAAAAGACCAACTAGTTGTTCTTTATGAACCCAATAAAAATCAACAAAATTAAAAAATATATATTTTCACAATCGCATGAGATATCTTTTTTTTAATTTGGCGCTTAATAAAAATTAATGGAAGCCATTTTGAAAAATTCTCTTTATAATTTTAGAGCCCACCTTTATTCTGGTTTATAATGCTTTTTATTTGAAAACGATATCTAATTTACTTTTTAAGATAAGGGTCTATTTAAAACCTGCTTAGGTGCTGACCACACTGTAGTTACTTATTAATTAGAATTTAGTATCTACTTCTGAATTCATAGTTAAAAAGAGTGACAACATAAAACATGTCAAAAATAAATTTGGAAATATTTCATTTTATTTAGATAAATTATGATTATTTTTGAATTTAGAAAAATAAATAATTACTTTAAATTTTCTAATAAAAATTAATTAATATTTAAAAAAATATGTTATTAGTATGTATGGTTATTTCAAATAGAGCTGATCTCCCTAGATTTTATTAAAAAACTTTTATCATTTTCGTATAAAATACAATCTGGGATTGAATATTAAAAATAAAAAAACCTAATTAGTTACTATTCAACTTATACATTGTGTTAAATGGCCAATTTCAATCTCAAAATTTTTGTTTTTCTTGTTTTCCTAACAATTGCTTTGATAAATGATCAAAGATTTGCCATTGCCGGAAGACATGACACAAAACAAACTAAAAGAACTGGAACCATTAAAGGGCAATCACAAAAATCAACAAAGATCACAGAAGAATATTGTAAATTACTGAATGAGAAGTATGATTTTTTGAATCAATTTTATTATTTATAAATTCTTTGTTTATGCAAATAATAAACTTTTTTTATCATAAATGTATAAATTTAAACTTAGATAAGACAATCTAAAATAATCCATGAAGCTAATATCCCAATAAATTTGTTCCGCCATCATATGAAAAATTGATTTAGATATTTAAGTTAAATTTTAAGTCATTTTAACATAATGATCTAAACATTTGCAAATGTATGAATTTATATAAGCCTGTACATTTATGCAAGACTCAAACCACTTTTCAAAGAGTATAATTTATTCCTTAGTATTTTATATTTATTTATTAAAAGATTATTAAAAGAATAAATTTTTAACTTATTTAATGAATAATAAGTAATACATTGTCAACTCAAACAGATTATGGGAAAATAAATAAATTATTTACTTTGTTCATGTTACACAATAAACAATTAGTTGTTACAACAAACCAAGAATATTGCCAATAAATTTTAATTTTTATCTATGATTTATAAACTCATCTTTTCAGACAAAATTTAATTTTCTATAGTTATTAGAGAAACATGATATACTTGTTTTTCAGCTAAATAGAAAACTCATTAGATACGTGTATTTTTGTTTTTCAAATTTCCTCCTAGGTTAGACAAAATTAGCTTTCAAGTATCAAAAATTGGAAAATTCTAATTAACTTTGTTCAAAGCTTCCTTAAAATATTCTAATGAAACAAGATTAATTTAAAGTAAAATTATAAAAGATATTTATTTATCAAATTAAAATATCTCACATGATTATAAAATAATTAGCGATAAACTAATTTGCCTCATGAATAAATGCTAAAAATAATACTTATTTAAGTCAATATTATCTTTTTATCTTTTATATAGAAATTATTTTTGGTATATTTGAACTATTTTAATGAAACGTGATAACTAATTACAGTATATTGAGACAGTTCTATGATTCATTGTCAATACTTTTCTATCACGGGCTCACAGTCACAGCTAAAGTTTAGCGCCTAAACTTATTTTCATACGACTCTTATATTGTTTTCTTTTTCCGCTAAAAACTACTTTAGCTTCAGTTCTGATTTAGACTTCAGACCAAACATTTTTGACTCTCCTTTTGTTAATAGTGTTTTACACTTATTATAATCGTTTATATTTAAATAATATTTGTTTGAAATAAATTGTTTTTCAATAAGTCGTTGGCCACTTATTTAACCTGGAGTTAAACACGTAACAAATTGGCTAAGTCGGCACCTGTAGCTCAACCACTCTGTCTTCAACTCTCGTCTGACCGCAACTAAAGTCTGACCACATCTCAAGGCTGACCTCAGGTCTGTCGTCAAATCGATCTACAGCTCAAATGAGTTTTCGTTGAATCGGTCCTTAACTCAAACAATTGTCGCTCAATTGGTCCTCAACTCGATTCAACTCTCTTCGACATCTGATCTCTATTTAACTTAAATTTTAATTTTATAATGAAATTTATTTTCGGGTTTAAATTTAAAATAAATTAATTTACTTTCAGTCGGCTTTCAAACAAATCACTAAATTGTTGGCCAAAATATTGACTCAAAGCAAACGAAACGAAATTAAAACAGTTTTTAATGTATTGTCAGCAAATCGTTAAAACTTCGACCGAATATTAAATTAATATACTTTTTGGCCACAGATATCAAATTCAGACACGAATTAGTAAATTAATTTACAAATTGTGTGAATGGAACTCAATTACTGTTCAGTGAACTAATTTACTTTCATTACGTAAATAAACGGTAAATTATTTTGCCATCGATTAATCACAAACGCATTAATTAATTTACAATTAGCTCAACAAATAGTAAAACATTTACCCCACCCCTCCTTTCCCTTTTTACGATCTACAAAAAACCGAGACATTTCTCATTGATAGCGAAGACGAAAACAAGTTCTTCGACTATTACTTCAACCTCAAGAGAACAAAGAATTACACACCTCTAGGTCTTGGATTCGAACAACTCTTTGACGATTAAAACGCTACTCAAACTCACTCACGGGTCATACCTCAAGAGATCGATAACATAATCGTCGAAGATATGGATGCTCACAGAGATCCAAAACTTACTGAAAATACAGAAAATGGTCCGCTCGAACCCGAAAAATGCCGCAACCTTTTCAAAGCAATCGTCTGTGCCTGTTTGGAACTTGAAAATGACAGAACCTAAGTTTCCAAACTCGGATTGTATCTCTCAGACGAAGCATTTAATTTTCACCCCACAAACATCGCACCAAAAATTAAAACAATTACTTTATGCTGAAACACGTACTTTAATCAAAAATCGTTTCGGGACACCAATCGTCAGTTTGATCGTAACCGCAATTGACCAGAGACTGAAACGCTCGGAAACTATCAAAAGTTATTTCGATGAAAAACTCAAGTAATTTGAAAGGACATCTGTCTCGTTCGTAGATGTGTGATCTTCTCACACGTGGATCTCCCGACACATAAAAAACACAGTTATCATTGATTTCAATCTTTACTACTGAGGAATGGTTTCAGAAAGCTTTGAAAGTCAAACAGAATTTAAGTTCAAACCCCAAACACCTTTCATCTCAATCTTACTATCACACAAAGGATTTTAATAAAAAGCAATTCACAGGTGGCCAATTAAACATACCAAAATATCTTTGAAGATATTGCCAAGAGAAAGGAATAATCAAATACCACTTGCTTAGCGAGTGCACAATCAGAAATTATCCCGATCAAACAGTTCTCAAACAGAGGGAAAAATCATCATATTTAAACTCTAGTCAAGAAAATTCTCAATCAAACCATTTGATCAGTCATTAAAAACAATACAAAATCCCTCGGATATTTTTGCCACAATAATTGGTTACATCGCTGATAACAAAATTAAAATTCTTTCGGATACTTGTTCATCAGTCAATCTGATGTCAGAGGATTATGCCAGTTCAATATGGCTGAGATATTCAACAAAAAGCAAAATTAAATGACAAACTTATCAATGGAATGACAGACAAAATCGGTTAGGCTATCAATGAAACCAAAATAAATGTCATTCGTCTCCAAATTCTAGTCGAAATCTTCCGAAATTTTCATTAGAATCTATTTATCTGTCATTCAAAAATGATAGTATTCGGGATGGATGTTTTTGATGACAGAAAAGAATTTCCATGAACTTTCTGTCAAACCTTTTCTAAAGCCAAATAACAAAAAATTTTCTATTGATATCTCTTTTCAAAAATCAAATCAAAATTCGAAATCTAATTCTCATTCAACACAAACCATAGAAATGAAAAGACCGTTTCATAAAGAAAATTGCAATTTAAATAAAATTAATACACAAAATCAGAACACACGAAATTTTGATCAAAAAAACTATTTCTCAGACAAATAACTCAAAAATGTAATAAAGATCAATTGTTTTGTCGTCGCACAAAACACTTATTAACCCTTAATGAAAACTTAACCCAAACTAAAAAACAATCTCAAGAACTGATTTCAAACAACCCTAAGAGTCATAACAAACAAAATTTCCACATCATGGTCATATCAAATCACCATTTCTTTCAATTAAATGATAAACCAAAATAATTTAGGTCAATACAAAACCTGAACTACTCCGAAGCTATTGACAAAGAGATCGTACGCTCCTCACGTTCAACATTGCCCTACAGTTTGGTCCTGGACATCACTGAATACAAGAGAAACCACTTGTATTCATCGCAATGTTTGCTTGTACAGTTCCTTTTCGACCAGGACCAATTCATTAAAACCGGGAAGAGTGAGACAGTTCTATAATTAATTGTGAATACTTTCCTAACACTGGCTCACCATCACAGATAATGTTTAGCACCTAAACTTATTCTCATACCACTCTTATAATGTTTTCTTTTTCCGCTAAAAACAACGTTAGCTTCAGTTCTGATTTAGACTTCAGACCAAACACTCTCCTTTTGTTAATAGTGTTTAACACATATTGTAATCGTTTATATTTGAATAGTATTTGTTAAAAATAAATTGTTTTTCAATAAATCGTTGGCCACTTATTTAACTTGAAGTTAAACCAGTCGCAATATAATTTTAAATTACATTTATCTTGTTTCATTAAAATTATTAAAGAAAAATTTGAACAATTACATTACGAATTTTACATTTTTTGAACTTTGCAAGTTAATTTTGTCTAAATTAAAAGAAAATTTTAAAAAACAAAAATTCATTTTAAATAAATTTTCCTTATGTATAAATTTTTATATAAAATTTTATATTCCTTTCTTAAATATTGAGATTTTAACTCCATTGATTTATAGAAAAATTGAATGAGATAAATAAATAATTTTAATATATTTATAATGGATCTAAAATTTCATATTTGGGATTTAAAGGAAATTTTAAAATTCTATTTCGTTAAGATTTTAAAACTGAAAAACGAGTGTAACAAATTTGTTTTATAACTGTATGATTTGCTTTCAATATCATATTTCAAAGCAATTAAATTATTTAAGTAACTTCTTCTAAAATTTTCTAAACAAAAATCTTTATAAATCTTTGAAATGTAGAACTTAAGATCAAGGAAAATGCCTGAAATCAAAATATCATTGGAAATAAAAAGTTTTGACAACACTTAATATACAGTTGAAGACATAACTATCGTAAGTCACTTTAAACTAGATAGTTTTTGAATGGCTTGATAGATTTTAAAGTGGTTTTCAACAAAATGATCTACAATACCTGTAGTACATAAAATATAAATATGAATAAATATGACCTTATTTAAAATAATTTTATTTTCTAATGAGTAAAAAAATTAATAATTTAATGATATTTTTATATAGAATATTATCATTTATTCTTTAACTTAAATTCTCAACAGAAAAACTTATCTTGTGACTATAAATTAATTTGAGCATGACACACTTTAATTTAAACAAAAATATAAACAAAATTTAAATATCATAACAAATGTTA
>JAQFZM010003492.1:0-11019 GCA_034695785.1 Galumna obvia
ATTACTAATAATTATAGTAAATTATATTTATATTAACTGATAGTAACCAATTTTGATGTTTAATAATAAAATGAATATAAATTGCCTTTTTTGCCTGCTATGAACATTGTGTGTTATGAACAAATTTCCCTGGCATCTGCCCATTCATAACATGCAGCTTCTACTGTATTATAAAACTATAGAAAATTTTTATCTTAAATTTATACTAAACATTTATTTTACTTGAATTTAATTTAAACATAATATAAACTTAATTGCTGTCAAAATGAAGACAAAATTAGGAAATACAAATATAATAGTTGTAAAATAAAGATCAAGTAAAAACTGTGTTAGGATTTTGATCTTTATTTCCCTTAATATTATAGAGAATCTAATTATTTTCACAAACAAGCTATATTTTGTCTAGTTTTAATGAAAATGAAAAACTTTTAATTATTTATTTTAATATTTAATATCGAATATAGAGCCTATTTTTTAATTGAATTTAATATAAACACAATACTTGAAAATATTAAAGATGACAATTAGGGTATAATTTGTAACCCATTCGGGAACGTAAATTTTCACAAAAATAAGCAATTAAAAGTTAAATTCTTTTTATATTATTATTTTATGAGCTAGCTTAAATTTGATGTTTCATTAAAACTTTCCTCTAAATCAAGATATAAAATAAACTATTAATTTAAATAAAATTAAAGTATTGGTCTATTTTACTGTTTTTCAATACATTTACATAGTAAGTGTAGTATATGTAATCGGTTTGCACCCACCCGCCAGTTATTGTTATAAACCAATAAAATATTCTCAATAAACTGTATAATTCATTAATAAATAAATAATTTATTCAATTTTTATAACTAATTTAAAATCATATGATAAAATGAAAATTATATATATAATTTTAATATTAAATAAACATGAAAAAATTTGTGTGAAACAATGATATGTAATATTTATTCAGAATTCATATAAACAAGTTATGGCTAAGTTCAAAAATCATTGGGGAGTTTTTATTTGATATAATTACAAATTTGATGAGATATACACAAAGTTTCAAAATTATGTGCGGGTTTTTGAAGAAGTCTTGTTTTAGAATCGAATAAGCTAGATCAAATCTGTTTTCAATATTTTAAACCAAATCTTAACATAAACTCATTCAACCAATATCGTTTATTTGTAATTAGAAATGATTAAAAAATTAACCTAGAGAGAAATTTTTCAAAAATTTGTACAAATTTGAGGAAATATATTTATTTTATGTATATTTACATAGATAAAATCACAAACATGTATATACTCTTATAATCAGAATAACAAATTGAAGATATTGTAAGGTAGAATTGCCCTCCTTGGTCACATTTTTGCCATGGCTTTAAAAAAAAATTTTACGAAATTTATGAATGGAATATATGAATTTGGTAGAGAATTTAACGTTTATTAAGAATATCATATTAATATAAGAATTTTTTAATGAATTTGATTTATTCAATTTAATAATAACAAAATATTGTTTTTTTTCAAAAATAACAAATAATAATATTTTGATGACACATAATTATTCAATATCACCGTTAAATTCTCTACCGATTTAATATATTACATTCATAAATTTTGTCAAAATTTTTTTTTGGAAGACATGGCCAAAAATGTGGCCAAGGAGGGCAATTGTACTTCCGAATATCTTTCATTTGTTATGCTGATTATTAAAATATATACATGTTTGTGATTTTTTCTATGAAAATTACATCAAATAGATATATTTCTTGAAATTTGTTCAAATTTTTGAAAAATTTCACTTTTGTTCAATTTATTTAATCATTTCTATTTTCAAATAAACGATATTGATTGGATAGGTTTCTGGGGTTATAAAGTTTATAATATTGAAAACAGATATGATCTAGCTTATCTGGTTCAAAAGCTATTCTTCTTCAAAGACCCGCACATAATTTTGAAACTTTGGGTATGTTACATTTAAGTTGCAAATTGAAATATTTGTTCAAAAATTATTGAAAATATATTTTTTGTTAAATAATAAATTTATTCTGTTTAATTAAGAATATTCTTAACAAATTTACCATTTCTATATAAGCATATTTTATCTAGTTCATTAGATGAACTACCATTATTGATGAATTGGCTATTAATAGCAAAAAACTTTGCTTTCTTTGCGATTAGTTGCTTGTTTTCTGAAATATTAATAAATCTTACAAGAATATTAATATCCAGATCAAATGATTTGTAATAATAGACATATACGTCATTTCCTTTAAATTTATTTAATATTGTTTTTAATGAACATTTGTTGCAAATAACTGTAGCATTACTTTTCTTTATATTTTTCAATTTATCTATATGAATAATAAATTTATTTAATATATTATTATTTATTTCATCTGCGACATTCTTGCAAATAGTAATATTGTTCATGGTTTCATTAATAAGTTTGTATTCATTGATAATATTCTTTCGAAAGTTGTATAAGTGTTCTGCAAAATTCTTTCGTAATAAATCATTTTTACATTTTAATCCATAATTGTTCATTTTGTTTTCTAAAAAATCTACCTTGTCCAAAGGAAAATATTGTTCATATTCATAATATATTTCAAGCATTTCAGAGAGGTTTTGTCTCTTTGTAAATATATCATCGAATTCTTTTACCAAGAAAGTATTATTGTTCCAACTTAATTTTAGAAAATTTGAAGAACCAGATATATTTAAATAAAAGATTTTATTTATAAATTCAACAGGGAATATGGTATATTTGATTGTAGTAAACTTCCATTCATCATTTAAACAGATATTATCCATTTCCGCTAATAAATTTTGAGCATCAAGGAAATTTTTCGGATTTATCTTTAGCGGGACATCAGAAAATACTTTTACTTCAAGATTTTGCATAAAACGCTTTTCTTCAATGGTAAATTTTCGTGTTCGAATCTTGGCTTTCTCAACTATCACATGTAGATTAATCTCATTGGGATCAATATTTTCTTTTAGATCTTCTTTTTGATCAATCGCAAAATTAACCATTACTCCCCATTCTATACCGATTACAACATGAGTTGCCTCAATCGATACATTATATGATTTATTTTTATCAACAAAATCTTTTATTTGAGTTAAAATATAATCTTCATAGAAAACATCTTCCAGTCGACAAATCGCGGCTTTTATCCAAGAAAATTTTGGTTTTTCCAAGAATAATAGTGCCGACCCATTGATGTCAACCAGGCCAGAAAGAAAGGTCATCCTTTCAATGTAATTTTGATCATTTCCATTCAAACCCAACATTGTGAATATATCAAAATTATTAAATGGGATTGCCGATTTTATTTGCCTTGGAAATTTTTTACAAAACCGGAATTGTCTCAGCTGACCTGAATCAGATAAGTTACTTTTAAAAATATTTATGTCGATGAATTTTCTTATCTTCATGTCATATAATTGGCCAATACTTGCATTCCTCCCAAATGCATAAATTTCAATATCTTTCCCCTTTAATAATATGAAAAAGGATAAAATATATCAATTTAATTTTATGACTTAAAATGAATAGAATTAATTGAATTTATAAAATTGTTAATATAAAATATAACATATTCACACATAAATTAAATAAGCTTTAAAATGAATTGTGTATGTTTTTTTTCGCTGCTTAGAAGTTTATAAATTAAAATCTAATAATTTGTTATATTGATCTAATTATCACTATGCTCAAAAAAATTTCCAATATAAAATGAGTTCATTTCAAAATAATAAACGATATTTTGTAAAAATCATGAAAAATATTATTTGTTAAAATTGTCCTTTGTTAAAATTATGACAAAATGTCCTCATCCTTTACAATTGGGCTTATCAGTGAAAAGAGAGCCTATTTTGTGTTCGTTCTTAAGAAAGCAAATAGATAGTTGTCACCAGTTTTAGGCTTCAGCAAATTTGTTACTAACAAAAGGATTGGTCACCAGAAAAGGATATCACAGCCTACCACTCCCCTCCTTTTCTATCAAAAAGTCGACATTTTCACATTATACTTAAAGGTTGATATAAAGGGAAAACACAGAATGATTAGGTTAGCTAGTATAGTGTGGGGTGGCTCTTTAGAATGGGTTGTTGAGCCTGTATTATGGGTGGGTTGGCATTTAGGTTGATGATTTTGCCTTTAAAATAGGTTGTAAGGTCATTGGAATAGATGGTTTTGAATTTAGAATGTGTGATTGGGCAGGTTGGATGGGTGGATGGACCAGTTATATAGATGGGTGAGCCTGTAAATTGGGAGGATGTAGCTGTAGAATGAGAAGGTGGGCCTAAAGAGTTGGTTAGTGATTCGGTAGAGTGGGAGGGTGAGCCTTCAGAATGGGTAATTTTGCCTATAGATTAGGTGGTTTAACCGGTAAAATGGGTGGATGAAGCTGTAGAATTGATAATTGGGCTGTTAGAGTGGGTACATAATGATTAAATGTAATACACTTTACTATGTAAATGATGTAAAATAATTTTATTCGCTGCATCCCACTATGTAAATGTATTGCAAAAATTTTATGTGCTGCATCCCACGGCAGTGGGGTGGGTGGGAAGGTGCAAGACGATTACATATACTACACTTAATATGTTAATGTAGTGAAACATTCAAATTTTTACTGAATTTATCAAAATTAATTTCAAATTATATTCAAAATTTTAACTATAAAATATTTAAAAATTAGGAAATAAAAATTTAAATATTTAATTAATTGTAAACATTAATGTTTGTTTGTAGAAATATAAAGATTTACAATTAAATTATAAATATGTTAAATACCATTTAATATAACTAATTAAATATTTATCTAGACAAGTTTTTTTAAACATTAAAATTAAAACTTATGAGTTATTATTCTCAATAATGTACTAATAATGTATAAACAATTTACAAAATTGTCAAAGGTAAGCCCATCTTATGAGTTTTGTTATAGCAATATTGATCAATAATGATTTTATTTTAAGTTATAAATTGAAGCAAATAGAGTCATAGACAAAGGGATTTGTGCTAATATTTATTTATTATTTTAAACTAAGATATTTTTAAAACTTACTTGGCCCAAATAGTTACCAAAATATACAGCAACTATCAAATGTATAATGAAATAAACCATATTTTGTTAAATACAATTTTAAATACAATAACTATCAAATTTGATAATTAAGTAAACCTTTTTCAAAAAACAGAATTAAAAAACTTAAACTTATGAGCAAGCACTAGAATTTATTAATTTTAATAATTTTAAGTTTTAAGAAAATGGATTTTTTAAACAGATGTTTATTTTCTGGTAAAATACTAATTAAATTTATTTTAATTAATTTTTTAATTCATTTACATGATTTGTCATAAGATGAAAAATTTTAAAATTTAAATGAGATATTCAAATAAAATAAATAAAAACCAAATAAAACTTTATAAATACAGTTAGTCCTCCATTAATCAAATTTCGATATAACCAAAACCTCGATATTAACAGGTATAATTCATGCACCGGCTGCTCTTATGGAACATGTAATGTTAAATGTTCTCGATATAACCAGACAAAATAACCAGATACTCTATATAACCAGATGAAATTTGAGTACAATTCATATAAACTCTATTTCGATATATCCAAAAAATTTTGGAAAACTATAAATTTAAACTTATAAGACATTTGTCTAATTAATACGAATTTTTTTCAAAGCTTTTAACTATTGAACTCAAAAACAACCAAAATAACTGATTTAATAACCTTTAATATTATCGTGATAATTTTTTTTGAATTATATATAATTTTTTATTGTAACTCGATTTACCCAGAACTCGATTTAGCCAGATCATTTTAGTGGAATCAAACATCTGGTTATATCGAGTACTAACTGTATCATGAAATCTCAATTAATTTATATATTAGTTTATTCTTTAGTTATAAATTATTATACAATTATTTCAACTATAGATTGATATCTTTTAAAAATTTAAACAGATTTTTAATTTCTAAGCTTTAAACGAATCTTTTAAATATTTTGACCATGGTTTTTTAGTCTTTAAAATGGTCATAAGAAGATTTTGACTTCAGATACTTAATCTACTTTCTTCACTGAATTTGACCATGTTACTCATATTACTAGTATTAATCCGTCCTTCGATTTATTTCCCAGTTAGTTTGACAGAAAAAATTTAATTTTTCAAAAACAATTTCTTGTAAATTATAATAGTAAAGTAAAAATATTCATTCAATTTTAGTTGGTTAAATTATAAATAATGATTCATATTTCATTTTTCTAAATAATACTCTAAAATAATTTATAATCATGAAAATATTTTACTTAAATATAAATATAATTTGCATTTATTAATATATTCAAAAAGTTTGTTTCAAAATAAAAATAAGTTCATTTTTAAACGGTTAGAGATATTTTGATTCAATAAAAAGCACGAATGATATCCACTTACGTGTGGTTTTAGGACCAAGTTAAAATTTTTATAAAGTCACGTGATCTTAAAAATTTTGGAGCATATGCGAAGGTCATGGTCACAAACAAAGTTATAAGTGGAATTCAAATATGACAATCCATTAATGATAGTAGAAAAGTCCTAATATAAAATTACATCAACATCATTGAAATCGGTTAAGAATTTAAAGAGTTCTAGTAATTAGAAAATAAATGTTTTTCCATAGGAAAAGACTTTAAAAATCTGAATTACGTGATACCCAGAATTTTTTATGAATTTATAATAAAGAGCATTATGACAAACAAATTTGTTGCTTAACATGTTTTGATTAAACAAAAGAAAATGCCTACAAACGGCATCCAAATTATTTTAATTTAATTTTCAGATATATTTTATAACATTTGAAAGCTTTAACTTCATTTTAATCAAAAATGCTAAGCATCAATTTTGTTTAGCATATTGCCCTCTATTCAAAAAATATATAAAATTCTTTGTATCAAGTGATTTAGAATTTAATCAACGGCTTCTCATTTATTACGAAGACTGACAATGCAATGAAAATGGAATGAAAGTATGGCATAAAATACAACTTTTATTAACTAAGACTTATTTTTAAAATAATAAAGAAAATTAAATCAATTTGAATAAAATAATAAGTATTAGATTTAAAACAATATTATATTTAGATTAAAGTCAATTAAATTTTATTTATTTATTTATTTATTTAAACTAGATTTTCCCTGCTTTTTAAGACAAATTTTAATTTGTAAAAGTTGTAATTTATGGTATTCTTTATGACAACTCTCATCACATCACGTGCTAAAGTCAAAAGGGAGGAGCCTTAAAGCTAATTTACCTGAGTTTATATATTAACATTTTTCTTTAAAATCTTGCTAAAATTATTAAACCAATTTGATAAATATTAAATGATTAACTTTAATTGAATTTATTTTTAAAAAATCAAATAAAATATATCTAATTAAATTGGATTAAAAAATTAATTTTCATTAACCAAAACAAAAGTTAAAACAATATAATATTGAAAAAGATTATAAAAACAAAATTTTTATTTCACATGATATCCTGATCAATGAATTAATAGTTATTTCATTAAAAGGTTATGTAAATAATAAATGAATACTATTTAAAACTCTAATAACATTTTAAATCATTAGCATTGAATTATTTTAATATAATTTTGGGCAGAATTTAATTACTTTATTATTTTTTACAATAATTTTCAGTAATGGCCATCTGGGGGGGATAGCCCAAATACCCCCCCTGTGATCGACGGCATACCCCCCTCCCCCCAGAGCATCGGCGATAAAAATAGAAGGAAAAATTCCGCAAAAGAGAAAAATTATAAGAAATAAATGAATTAAAGACTGTAAACTATTAGAAAAATAGCAAAAACATAATAAAAACTGAAAAAATTTTCAAATTTACAGTTTTTAAAGCCTATCTATGAGCTGTAAAGAACAATACAAGAGTTCCCTATTGGGACGTGCTATATTCCAGGTCAAAAGGAACTCTATCACACTCAATTCTAGAATAAATTTGAAGATTTTTGGTGTTTTCGGTTGACCAAAATAGTTTATATTCAAAAAAAATATTTAAATGAAAAATGAAAATTAAATATGAATTAAATTATGTTTTGAAATAAAAATTAAAATTGCAAACAATAAAATTTATTAATGAAAACATGGAATGGTCATGGTAAACTTGACAAGGGGTATTGCTATTTTTGACTACTTTTTACGCGACAAGTAATATAGTGATGGTATTTTTAAAATTGCTTCCAAACGTAAAATCGTTAGTTTTATATTTGTTTTATGGTATTTTCTTGCATTAATGCATAGAATTGGCTTTTATTTAACGTACTCTATCATATTTGAGCGAAAAAACTAAAAATTTATTTCGAAAAATGAATTTTTCAAAACTAGTCTATCTAAAATTATCATGATAATATTAGTGATAACAAATAAAAGATATGTATGAATAGTTTTCTTTATTTTGTTGATTAAGAAAATGATTTGAAATATACTTTTAAATTTTCTATAGACAATTGTACAAGATTATTTTAAACCTATCTTAGCTTTATTAACTAACATTAAAACACTTTAAAATAAATAAATTAAATTGTCTTTTGATGTGAATTAAACATAAAATTTATAAAAATTAAACTTAAAAGTAATGCATTATTTAAAATAAACTTATTAATTAATTTTTTTTATTAGATCTGAAATAAATTAAAAACTCATGAATCTTTTGTTATATTTAAAGAATTAAATAAATACAGTGAAAGACACATAATTTTGAGTACCAATAATTTTAAGCAAAACTTAAAAACCAAAACCAAATTTCAAAAAGCAATGTTAAAAATGACCGATAATTTTAAGAACCAATAATTTTATATTACCGATAATTTTAAATAATTCTCAAACCAATCCCTACGAATTCAGTGCATTTTAGTGATGAATAATTTTAAGTGAAATTCATTCAACAATACTGCAACCTAATTTATGTTTTGTTTAAACGAAATGCATTCTTTTATAACTTATTTTAATTGAATTTACGCTGAAAATCTCTTCAAATAAGTAGTTAGTATTGTTAGTATTTTTTAGAATAATTTTCTTCAAATAAATTACAATTCATTTAATGAAAAATTGATTGCAATATTTAAATTTGTGATTAAAATGAAATTTAATTCACCAAAACAATAAAAGATAACTGAATTGAGAAACATTGATTAAATATTATATATTTTTCTAAAATTCCATTTATACATTGAAATAAAGTATTTGACCGATATTTTCAAGTGACCAATAATTTTAAGTAACTCTCGCACCAATTCATTTAAAATTATCGGTCTTTCACTGTATTAGAAAATTTGTCTAAATTTTATTTTAAAATAGATTTTAGAACTAAAATTCCTCATTAATTTCCTATTAAATTAATAATATTTTATAATAATATAATTTATTTTCGATTTATAAATGAGTTTTTTTTATAGATTTCATTTCTATATTTTCATATTATATATTGTAATGATTCACCATGGTACAACTAAAACAAAATATAGTTAATAATGATTTGAGAAAAATCCATCAAAGTTATCAGTATCAGTACAATATTATAGGCACATTTTGCAAGGCTATATACTCATTTCTAGATTGAGTATATAATAATGATTTCTACCTCAATTTCACTTATCTTTCAATTTCTATAACTTTCTTATCTTTATATCATAATCCTTATCTATTCTTTAAAACTAATTTTTGCTTTTCTATACAATTTCTCTATTTGCCATTTCATTTCATTTCCTGTTTATATGTGACAATAATTGTATTATTTTAAGAGTCCAAACCTGTCCAATCCATTTTTTATATTTTGTTTTATGTATGTACTTATGTGTTATTCCTTCTGTGTTTGTAAATAATTCTTGTATTGTCTTTATGTGTCAAATACCTCAATATTAAGGGTTTCAAAAAGTCATAAAAACTAAAATATTTCAAATGACACAAAAAGTCCATTGTATATGCATGCAAGTTTTTATTACATTATATCAAATCATTAAAGAGATATTGCTTTTAAGTTGTCCAATTTAGATTTGATCTTGGCTTTATATATAATTTTGTACCAGGTTCATATATCCAAATCACTATGAAATATATTGTCACCTGGTACAGATAATATGGAAAATAACATGTACTAGTGACTTTCAGCATAATTTTACTGATTATTAGAAATCAATATTAATTAACAAATAATGGATTTTTCTATATTTATTCTATTCTAAAATTACCATGATATTATTAGTGATAACAAATAAAAGATACCTATGAATAGTTTCTATATAATGATGATTTAGGAAATGATTGGAAATATTCTTATAAATTTATTGACAATTGTACTAGATTATTTTAAACTTGTCTTAACCCTATTAATTGGCATTAATTGGAAAAACACTTTATTATTAATAAATAAAATGGTCTTTTTTGTAACTGAATTTAACCTAAATACTAAACATAAAAGTATTGCATTATTTTTGAAAAATAAATTAAAAAATTTGTTTTATTGGGTCTGAAATAAATCCAAAATTCAGGTAACTTTTGTTTGATTTAAATTATTTTTAAATTTTTCTCATTTTTATCTTAATTTATTTTTTGGAAACGGGAATCAATATTATATTCCCATTAAATATATTCTATATTTTAATAATATAATTTATTATCGATTTATAAATGAATTTTTTATTGATTTGATTTTCATATTAAATATTGTAATGATTCACCATGGTACAAGATAATGACAATAAGATAATGATTTGATGACACTAAAACAAAATATATTCATTAATTATGATTTGAAAAAATTCATCAAAGCTATAAGTATCAAAACAATTTTGGTACTAGATATTTTTGGCCTTAAATTTAATTAAAATATAATTCAGTTCAAAATAAAATCAATTTTTTTAAAAAAACAATTAAAATAAATTAATTTTTGTTTTATATTTATTAATAATTTTTATATCAATTTTATATTTTAACTCTTTTATAATA
>JAQFZM010003493.1:0-11019 GCA_034695785.1 Galumna obvia
TTGAGTGAAATAATAATACTCTTTTCACTCAAAAACACGTTTTACTCACTTAAGTGACGTAAAATTTCATCGCATTTTACTCTTATTCCTAAATTGCGATTCTTTTCTTAAATATTTTATTTTACACTTTTGCAATCAAATTCCTGTTTGAGTGCAAAAGTGATTTTCATAGTACGCACCCCTGGAGATTTAGCAAATTTTAAATTGATTTTATTTGAAACACATTTATTGAAATCTAAACATTATAGAACTGTAAATAATATAAAGAATAAAAGCCTTTTCTTCAAACAAAAGTTTGTTTGAAGTTATGTTTAGAGTTAGGTTTGAGTTGAGTTCAGAATCTGAACTTCAGATTAGAAGTAAAGATTATAAAGATTAAAGAGACAACTTTTATGCCATGTTTCCAGTTTCCACTTACACTTAAAATACACACTTTATTTAAGGTGAGAAAAATCTTAAGTCCGTTTCTATTAAACACTTGAATTTTCTTATATTAAAGAAAGAATTTTAATCAAAAAGTTGCTTCACTGCAATACTCTATTGTAATACTCTATTGTATGTGCATTGGTTTAAGTGTACACTTAAGGATTAAAATTCATAATACTTATCTGTTTGCACCAACACTTAAATAAAGTGTAAAACCGTTAAAGTGGAAACATGGCATTACTTTATCTATATAATATTTGATTTTATCTTGCTTATAACTTGATTACTTGCCAAAGTCGTGGTAACACTATGCGTATGCTTTATGAGATGAGCAAGCACATAAAACTTATCCACTTATAACATTATTTTGATGAATAAAGAATGTATTTATTAACAATTTGTGATACAAAATGAACTTTTCATTTGATATTTTAATTTAAACAAAAAAATTATTGAAAAGGGGGTAAAAATAATGATAAAAGAGGTAATCTCATATTTGAAAATAACCTTTGTTAATGCATATAATTTTTCAGATTATTCATGAAGTATATTAATGATAGAATATGTCACCCCAGCAGCTGAAAATGAATCAGTGTAAAATAAATGTAATTAATATTTACCAAAATTAGCTCTTATTTTAAAGTTGGCTATTCCAGTCTTCAAAATTCATTCCAAATTGAACAAGGTATATTTCATTAAGATTATGAGGCATATTATTTAACTAATTATAATATAAAATAACTTTTTACTCTTTTTTTAGAATTTAAATAAAAGCAAAAATGTTGTCAAATGGTTTGTTACTAAATTTTAGTATTTCTAAGAATCTAATAAACAAATGTTATACGCATAACACTCACTACACTGAACTGGAGGTATTTCCTTGTGACTAAGAGTTACAAGGTCGTCTAGTGACGACAGTAGACGTCAGGGGAAAGACTATAAACAATAGTTCAACAGTTTCTATCAGTCAGTTGTTAACTGTCAGTCGTTAGTTATAGTTCGGTTTAACATCAGTTAGTCGTCTGACGATTCAGTTCGAGTGTTAGTGTTGGCTCAATGGAACTGTTGTTCGATGTGTTTCCGAACTTCAGTCGAATTTAATTGTATTTCAAATTCATTTAATAATTAATAAATTGTTTTTAATAAAATGCTCTTGTTCTTTGTTGATTGTGTGTTCGGGATTAGCCTAGTCCTTCCTTTAAATTAAATCGATCCCTAAGGGAGACTCTTGTGTAGTGTGTTCCCTCCCTGGACCTAGCCGTCGCTCAGGTCTCACTACAGCACATTACACAAATGATTATATCCTGGAATTTATCTCAAATGCAAATCGAGAATATATTCTAAGAATTAATAAAAGGAAACCATTTTATCGGAAATATTCTGAGAAAATATAAAACAATTTGTGTATTCAATATAAAAATCAATATTTATTTTTAGTTATATTTTAATGAATATTTACTTTGAATTTGAGCTCAATTTGTTATTCATTAAAGTAAAAGTATTTTTCAATTTTCAAAACCTCTCATTAAGTCTTAAAATAAAGTAAATTCTTTTCAAAAGTTTTCTCAACTTTCACTCAATATATGTTTAAAAATAGACGAGAATTCCTTCAAAATACAATTAATTGAAGTATTGATGAAAATCAACATAAATTTATGTGATTTTTTGCCAAAACTATCCAAAAGCTATTAAAGCATTTCTGTCAGTTTATTAATAAATGAACTAGTTCAAACATGATCAAAAATAGAATACAGTGTTTAACAAAATTTCGTATTAATATTATCGGAAACATTGCATTGAATTTAATTATTGTTTTTTTAATGAAAAATCCTTTTCATAAGTTTGAAGGACAGACACATTAGACAAAAAATATGCTGTTCTTCTCTTTTGTTAGGATTATATTATTGAAAAAGGATAGACTTAAAGTCCGTTTATTAAGCTATTAATATTTAAATCATCACTCATTTAGTACGTAATTTATCATAAGTAGTGTTTTTAAAAATTAGCAAGATTAAAATTTTATTAATTTTAATTTTAGCCTAAAATTTTGTTAAATTTGAAAAATAAATTAAAATTTTGCTTGCTTATTTGCAGTAAAATTCTAGATCTAGGTATAAATATATTTTGGTATATGAGTACGCATTTAAAGGTTGTGCCCACAAAGTTGTGGAACTATTGGTTTGGCGAACACTCAATTCCTATGATATACTCCGGCACTGGTTTTAAAACGATGTGAAGTGCAATACAATAACCCCAACGGCAATAAAATATACTTTTCTGTGCTCTTTCATTATATCCTGTGCTCTGAGCAGAGGCAGAGGCAGAGGTTTTACCAAATGTTTGAAATAATATTAAGTGTAAAACTTTTTGCCTCTTAAAAGAACAAAATAACCATACTTATTTATGTCAGACATATTTGAAATGTATATAAAATCTGTCTGCATAAGTTTGTTCATGTTCATTTATTTTAATTGATTTGAATAATCAAATTTTATTAAAAAATAGTTTGATTTGAGTTTAACTTAAAGTTTTGTTTGTTTTTATAGTCTCTGTTTTGATGTGTTTTTGTGGTTTTGTTTTGTTTGTTATCTGAAAATTATGGCAAAAATACTTCATTCAAATCCAAAATTATTAAAAATAATAAAAATAGTGAACATAATTGTATTGTCGCTCACAATAATCACAATAATCGTCTCATTTCTTATACATACGAATAGACTGACCCGAAAGGAGTCAAATGAGAAGTTAAGGGGACAGACAAACAAAGATGCCTATCAAGTGTCCCGGATTATATCAGCAATCGGTACAGGACTGGGCGTTGGTGCCCGAGTGTTGGGCATAATAGCCACTGCTCAGGAACATTTTCTCAATAGTGTTTTATATGGTTCGACACTAATTGTGTTGTTCTTATGCTATTTAATCGGTTTTCTAAAAATGTCTGCCTTTGATGTCGTATTTCATATAATACTAATTATTGTGGCCTTTGTTTACGCAAAACTTGTCATTAGAGAAGAACCATTTAGTAAAGACGTGTCCACACTTCCACTTTAGAGAAACGACATGTGTTCAGTGGCAGCACAACCTCAGCACAACCCCAACCAATCAATTAAATTTGAGCACAACTTTTATATTCACACGAAAGAAATGCCATAAAATGTGATTTGAATATAAAGTTAATAATAACTATTATTAGTGTTAAACGACTTTTCAAGTCTACAAAACTTTCATAAATTATTTGAATAAAATGATAGACAAGACTTCACTATTGAGATAAACTTTGATTTGAATTCTCACTATTAAATCAATTTTGAATTTAAGGATTTAAAATGTCTTTTATTGAATGAATTTAAGTTTAAAATTATTCTAAAATAAAATTAACTTGGTTATTCATTAGATCAAACTCTTTTCAAATTAGTTATTATTTTTATTCAAATTCATTCAATGAAAAGTCATTTATTTGACATTTATTACAAATTTTTTTAATTTTTATTTCTTTAATTTTATTTTATTTCTAAAACTTTACTTATTATACATTTATTGATAGATTATTTTACTGTAAAGTTTAAAAAATTATGTAAAATTTCCATAGTTTAAAGTTTAAACTTATTGATGTATTCAACAATTATTTTAAACATATATTTGATTTAATTATTACTTTTAGTTAAAATAATTTGTTTTAATTACAGTTTCAACGGTTTCTTAAACAACGAACAAAGAATGCCTTTTAATTAATTAATTGATTTGAAAACTATTCGGTTCATTAGTTTTTTTGTCATTTATATCATTTCCTTAGTTGTACACAATTAGCAAGATCAATCTTTTCAATTCGCACAAATATTTAATTTTTAAATTATCTGATGATCTCATTATGCGTTTATTAAATGATTTTACTCATTAGCAAAGAAGACATGGAATGTCACAGAATATCAAAATCGAATCCAACATTTCTTGAGCTCATATTTTCAATCCTAGAGATATATCTATAGCTTTATAAAAAAGACCAACTAATTCACAATTGTAACCTAGACAGTTTTTAACAAACTCTTTATTGTTAAATGTCCACTCAATTCATGTTCATGAATAGGTTACAATAAGTATTTATTTACCAAGTTACAATAAAATATCTTGTATGTATCTTAAATATATAACTATAAACTAGTTTACCATATAAAAAATGCTAACAATAATACCTTTTAAAGTTAATATTATCTATGATTCTGATTATTATCTGATTATTCGTGTTATCGAGTTTATGTTATGAATAGAATTTTAACTAATAAACTAATTTTAAAAATTACTATTGATATTAACTAAAATTGTTATATACAATCGTCGCAAAAATATATGGGAATTCAACTCGAAATGGAAACACCAATTTTACTAGGTTATATTTGGAATTTTCAAACCAAATTTTTATGATTTAATAAATTATTATTCTTGTTTGCAAATTATATAAAAAATTAAAAATCACCATGCAATTTTTTTAAATTTGCTTATTTTTATAAGGTTAGCCAAAAATCAATAAAAATCTAACAAATAGCCATGTCATTCTTAGATCGTTTAAGATTTTCCAGAAATTCTAAAAGAATCTTGTACAGAAATGAAATTAGAAAAAAGCATTTTCTAAAATTTTTAATTGAACAACCTAGCTTAGTATGACATCTTAAAAAGTGTCATTTTGTATGCCTCACTAAAAATTCAACCAAAAAAACAGGAAACAAGATAATTTATTTTTGTAAAATGTAAAATAAACTAGATAAAATTATCTAAATTTAAATTTGAGGAATTTTGAAAATATGCTTTTTGGAAAATAAAATAAGCTTGGGAATAGTAAAATTTTTGAATAGGTACCGCTGTCCTGGAGCCAGTAAAAACATACAATACTCCCCCCTATACCCCCCTGTCACGAGAAAAGTAGTCAAAAATAGCAATACCAGCCCTGTCAAGTTGACCATGACCATCCCTTAGTGTAAAGTTTAAATAAAACATTGAATTTTAAGTTTCAGTTCTTTATTAAACTTTATTAAAAGTCAAAATCAATTTAATCAGTTTTATTTTCTATTTAAAAGTAAAAGCATTTTCTTATATTTATATTACATTTTTAGAATAAAATATAAAAATCTATTCTTTTATTAAATTAAATAAATTATTAAAACATTTGATTAAAAGAAAAAATTAATTATATTTAACTTATAATCAGTGAAATAAAAATATTGTTAATAAAAACATTTTCCTTTTCCCAAATCCAATACAGTTCTGAACACAGAATCGATTGTATTCTTTTCGAAGAGAAGATTCTCTTCTGTTAATTGTCGGGTGTCGTCTTCACTGGAATGGTAAGTATTAGCGACAGACCCTCTCCAGGGACCCAAATCATGTAATTTTATTGTTGCAAAAGTTAGGTTACGTTGAGTCGGGTACCAGAAGGAGGCGTGATCCGAGCGAATGAAATCACCAAGTTCATCATATGTATCCTCATTGGACTCATCGCCAAACTCTGGCAGTGGTGGAGCCATAAGATATAATTTATAGATATTGTCGTTCAACCAATTTCTTTTCAAAATATCAAAGAGATGAGTGTCGATCCCTTTTCTCGCAAAAGCACCGATGAAATCACCCCGGAATTCATTTGCTGCAACTTTAGCCTTCCATTGGGGTAAAGCATCCTTTGAACGAAACAATAAAAGTTAATTAATTTTTTTTAATTAAAGAAATACTGACCCCAAAGTTTCCGAGATCTTGACTTTTAGGGTTTGGGTCAAACTTCATAATCATATCCATAACAATAGCGCCCATATATTTGACTTCGTTTTTGTTGATCTCAATTGGAATCAAATAATCTTTAATAAAATGTTTACTTCCTTTCAATCCCTGAAATTAAAGATAGAATTAAGAATCAGTTCATTGATAGCGATGGTAACCGACGTCTTCCTCTAAGTCGAAGAGTGAGAATATTAAAGTGGTGTCGAGTTTGCAGTTATTTTGTGTTATAAGTTTTGCCACTTCTAAAACGGCTGCAGAACCGGAACCATTGTCTTCAACTCCTGGTGCGCGCGACACAGAATCCCAATGCGCTCCAATAATTAAAATCTGGTCGTCTTCAGTACCTCTTTTCCTTCCGGGCCATATCCCAATTATATTGTGAGCCGAACCATTAGATCTATCCTTTCTCTAGTTAAATTGAATATGATTAAAATCTATATCCTAGATCATTAATTGAAATTTTGATTGAAACGAAAATGTTTATGAGTTGTGATTCAAATTAATGTCATGAAAATGAACAAGGTTACCATTTCGGGTGGCCAAAAACTTTGGAGTGCAGTGGTCAGACCTAACTTAACAAAGTGTTTCTTTAGAAGGGACTTCACTTTCTTATAATATCCTTTCACTCTGTAAGGTCTTTCTCCAACTATACTAGAAAACCAATCTCCTTGGTGACTTCTAGTCATACTAAAATACTCGAGGATTGTTTCGTTAATTGATTTAATAGTAGTCTCGGGTAAAGGTTTTGTTTGGACTTCATTTCCATTTGAAGTTTCGATTGAAGTTCGCGGAGAATACAATTCCTTTTTAGAAAGTCCTGTAAATTTGAGTTTCTTTATTCTGTTTCCAAAGTCACGGTTTTGAGACCACCACTCCTTTACAGTCCAATCGTTTTGATGGGGTAATTCTTTTCCAATAATATCTGAAATCATTAAAAAGTTTAAAATAAGTAAAAATTTATTTCTAAAACACATTTTTAAAGTGATTTAATTAAAGAGTTTTTATCTAAAATGAGTTCATAAAAGAAAATTTGATGGATATTATGTAATCAATATTCTCTCTCATCTACTTATCTATTAATTGTAATGAGGGTTCTTTTTATTCAAGACGTTTTCCTGTAATTTGTCTGTAAAGTTAATTTCCTCCCTTAAGAACCTTGATTATTTTTACTCATTTTTCAATTTTACAGGAATTAAAAGAATTTGTTTATTTATTTAAATTATATTTATTTGTCGGAAAACATTTGTCGTTAAAAATTTAATATTTTTGTGATATAAACAAATAGTTTTAATTTGAAATTAAAATTAAACATGATTAATTTTATTGAATGAATAACATTTTTAATGAATTGAGTATTAAATCATATTTTGCATTAAATTAGTTGATCAAGTAACATTACCCTTTATTTTAAGGCTAATAATATTATGAATAAATTGCAAAGAATTAAAATGAGTCATAAAATTTAGTATTAATTTGTGTTTCACACAATTTAAAACGAAACCAAACAATTATTATATGAAATACTAAATAAATGAAATTCAATTAATCCAATCGTTATTACAGTTATTAATGAGTGGCGACACATATGGCATAACTACTGATACATTCAATTGAAACTTATAATGAATAATATTGGCAAGGTGACTTGCAACTTATTATTAAAATAATTCCATTTGAAAATATATTTTATAAATATAATAATAATAAAAATGTGTATCATATGAGAAATTGACAAAAATTAACTAGAATATTTTTAGCATAAGTTTTGGCATAAGATCACAATATATTCTAGTTCCAAATAAATTGAGTAAAGCATCATTTAAGTTAACCGAAAAATAGAGTCAATTAATTTCTTAACCAAAAAACACAAAATAAATATAATGTTTTGTTGAGTTACTTAATTTGAAATCACCAAGCTACTTTAATCAATAGATTGGAGTCTGTATCTTACTTTAAAGTGAGAACCTTGATTATGTCATTTATTTGCTTGTTATTAAATAACAAGCAATTCCACTTTAAAATTTTAAAAATCAATGAATCTTATCGTTCAAAGTTTACTTTATTTCAAGAGTAAAATGAATTCCGAGAATTTCTTTTTTAACAATAATAGTAATAATAATATTAATAGAAATACATTAATAATATAAATCCTAAAGTAAATGATATGTAATGTAAGTGATGTAATGTAAAAGTATTAAATTGAGAACAGATTTTGTTTTGATATTCAATTGAATTTTATTTTCAATGAAACAGTTTATCAAAACATTTCATCAAAAGTAGAAAAAATATTCAATTATTTGTTGACACAAACATTTAATTCTGGGTTTGTATTAAATTTTTATAATATCAGCAAAATTTTTGTTTGTCTTTTCTCATAGAATTAAACAAATTCTGTGCTCTTAATCACAAATACTAACTCTTAATTTCTTAACTCTTTATTCATTATATAACTTAATCTGAATCTGTTTTTCATTTGAATTTATTTTAATCTATGCAATAGTTTTCAGGAAAATAATGAATTCATATAAATTATTGATAATAATTGTGACAATTCTTGTCATATCCTCTGAAGTAAATTGTGTAAGAGTATACAGTTTCTCACCTTTTAAGAGGATAAGCATAAAGTCTGAAAATTGTCAGATAAAATCTTATGGACTCAAAACTATCAAAGATGTGCAAAACGCTATCGACAAAGCAACTGATGGAGAAGTGATACGTCTCGACCCTATCCTCTATGAGGGAAACCTTATCATCGATGGCAAGAAAAACAATAAATTCATTAAAATTTTTGGGGACAATCAGTGCAATATAAACACAAAATTTAGAGGACAAATCTCTATTAAAGACTCAAATAAATGGATTATAAACGCAATTGTCTTCGAAAATAGCGATAATCCAATCGATGTCCGAAAATCAGAAAACATACGTATTTTTAATTTAGTTATGAATGATATCAATGGTAACGCCATTCAAGTCTACGAAAGCAATTTTATTGATGTCGCAAATCTGGTCATCGATAATGTGGCCAAAGATGCCATAAGTTTCAGGTAATTTCATTTAATATTTTTATAATTTATATTCTTAAACAAATCTTGGTAAAAATATACAATATATCTATTAAAGCTAATTTTATTTGAATGCTTTTCTTTAGATATTTTGTTAGTTATGTCTCATTTGATTGAGTTTTATAGAAATTTCATTATTGCTTTAAAAGATTAGTTATAAATAATATTTTTAATTATTTATCATCTGTTCTTAAGTTTTCGTATATACTAAATAAAATTGAATGTTCCAGGGCAAAATCAATTTCCCGAGTCCCCACCGAAAATATTTTCCAATCGAGACTCGACCCAAACCCTATAAATGAAATACAATTACAAATGTTCTGAATTTTTATTTTACATAATTATATTCGAGTAAATAAATATCATCCAAGATTATGCCCTTGGTTATAATTGTCTAACTTAATTATAACTATAAATTAAAAGTAATAACTAATAATATAAATATAAAATTTAAGTATAGTTTTAATTTAAAATTTAAGTTTTAAAACTATTTACTTAGATTTTTAACAAATATTGTATCATGTTCATTTATAACAGTTCCGCAAATGAAGTAAATGTACGAAATTCAGTTATTTCTAGCGTCGGTGGAGTTGCCATTAATTTTGACCATGCACAAAATTTAGATATATCCAATAATGTTGCAAGGAATATTGTTAAGGAAGTGATCAAAACTTCGGGTTCCACTAATAATGTTAGAATTTCATCCACAGTCATTAATGGAGACTCAAAAAAGGGGAGGGGATGGATGTCTCTCGAGGGTAATAACTACTCAATTGCAAACACTGTGGGCACCGGTGGACCTAAAAATGGAATTGTGGTATATTGATGAATGTAATGTGAGCATGGAAACATTCTAAAATGAATTATTTTACAGGTAATGGGATGTAATTTTGACTTTAATAATAATATTTGTACGCTTTGGAGTCGAGGCTTCTGTATATTATTAACCAAAAGAGAAAACGATTGTAACAATAATATCAGTTTCACAAATCTGAATATCGGTGGCCGCGGACTCTATAATTACTCTTAAATATCTTTAATAGATTATAAACTTTTTTTTAGCAAGGACATTAAATATTAAAAAAAACTTATATTTAAAAAATTGTTCTAGTTAATTTGATCTGATAAAAATTATCTCATTTTATTTGAAAATAAATGTGGTATCACTTAATCTCTTTGTAATTATTTAAAGAATTTCTAATAAAAAGAAATTTTTTGTTTATATACTCTTAACTGAAAACTTTCATTCATTTCAAAGTAGACTTAAATGGTTTCGTTATAATTATATTTAAGATATAAATAATTGTTGTTTTATGTTAATATAGAAAATGTTAACTTGCTAAAATATATTTTGAGCAAAGTAAAATTTAAACGAAACCAATAGTCAAATCATTCAATTTATTTAATAAAAGTATATTTGTTATGAAAGGCATTCCTGGAAAGTGACTGTCATCTGAACATATCATTTAAATTATTAATAATTGAATAAATATTTTAAATATTATTATTAATTTCAATTGAAAACACATTCTATTATTAAAACAAATTAATGATTTTCATAGAAAATTGGAGACAAACATCTTTTACGTTATTCCATCTGTTTTTCATAACTTTTAAATAGTTTAGTTTTAATAATTAATTATTACTAAATTTAAACTTTTAAAAGAGGAAATATTTATTGCAATAACTGAATGGTTTGGTGCAGAAAAGAGACTAACGCTTTAAATTTTATAGGTATTAAAAGGCACCAAAACAAACACTCATT